>CAJNIZ010042858.1:24648-60361 GCA_905231905.1 Symbiodinium pilosum
TATGTATATGTGTATGCATGTATGTATGTATGTATGTATGTATGTATGTATGTATGTATGAGTGAGCTGTAGTCTGACCTCCTTACTGGCGCATGATATAGGGGATTATTATAGGGGTGATTACGGGGGATACTCGCAGTTTGGATAATAGCTCATATATAGATACAGATGCAGATATATGAGCCCTGGATTAAATTTGTAGTATATCCCTTCATAGGTCCCCCCTCAAAACCCTATACAGTACCCTATAGGTCCCCCCCCAACCTAAATTTAGTCCGTAGCTCACATAGCAATTGAAGCAGTATGCCTATGTAGCTGAGGTGCCAACAGCGTCGATGAACTCACCTTTGTTGGCATGCGCCTGTGCGAGCATTTATTGCCCGCGGGACATTCTCGTTTCCGGCCAGCTATATATACTAGATGTACTATTTATATGTATAAATACATATATGGGGTTTAGGGTTTGGGCTTTAGGGTTGGTTTCTGTTGCCACCATCTAGAAAACATCTCTAACATGCTGCTTTGCATTATGGACCCTCAACCCCAAACCTTGGAGTCCTTCTGTCAAATACAGCTGCCACCGCTGCCACGACGAGCATTGCCGCCACAGCCACCGCCACAGCCACCCAACAACACCAATACTTCAAGCAGCAGCAGCAGCAGCAGCAGCAGCAGCAGCAGCAGCAGCAGCTGCGGCTCAGCACTAAACTACAGCCCGAGCCACAACAACCAAAACAACAACACTGGATAGCGACAATAACACCAAAGCCAACTAATCACAAACCAAGCGCAGTGCCAGCCACCATTTGTGGTCAAGTTACCGCCAGCACCAGAAGAAGAATCGGAAATGCAAGAGTAACCGGCACAGCAACAACAACCAAGCACAACTCACAACGCCAACGCCGACGCCCTCGCTGCCGCTACCGCCACCCGCACGACAAGCAGTGCCAGCGCCGCCACCGCCACCCGCCTCAGAGCTGCAGCCACCACCGTTGCCGCCACTGCCGCCGCCACTGCCGCCATCACGACCACCACCCCAGCTCCAGGCAATGACCACCACAAGACCACGAAGAGCATTGTTACAAAAAACAAAGTAGAAGAACACCAGGAACACAAAACAAGGAACCACAAAACAGAAATCATTAGAGCAGCAGTTTGTGACACAGAAGCTGAAGAAAGCACCGGCAGCCGCACCAACACCAGCAGCAAAAGTGTGGCACCCAGGTTTCCAAGTTTGGGCTCGACACAAGCAAGTACTCGCTTGGGTGGGATTTGACAACAACTTTAGCACTTCAAGACTTGAGGTGTTCTTTTTGTAAGGTCTAGGTTTTAAGGTTTTACGCAAAAGCAGCTAGGCAGTTGGCTCTCGATTCAAGAGCGGCACAGCTTGAACCACATGTGCAGCTGTCTGAGGACCCGCGGCATCATGCGCTATTTCATTGGCAACCCAACGAGTCCAAGTCGTATGGCTTGGGACGGGCTCCTGGATCAATGTTAGGGATCCTTTATACTTTATGGGGGTATCCCAGAGGGTCCACATACATAACCATTAGGGAATTGAGCCCATAATTCCTTCTATAGTATGGTATTTTGGGGCCTAATTCCCTAATAGTTGTATATATGGACTCTCTTGGTGTGGGATGTTTTAAATCTACGTTAAAAGGATCCTTGCTGCTGTCTAGGGTGATGTGGACTAAGGCTTGGTGGCATAATGATCCTCTATGTCCGGGCCTCGGAGGGTGAAAGCAGGTTTAGGGTTTTAGGGTGTACCTAATCCACCCAAAATATGCAACATAATGGCCCTGAACCCATAATAATAGCACTGAAGGCCATTATTTTACATACTTTTGGGGTTTAGGTAGGGTTCAGGGTTTATAGGGTTCAGGGGTCAACCGTTTTTTTTGGGTTTGGGGAATTGCCAGGTAGATCCTGAAGGGGGCCCTCAAATACGAAGACTCTCTAAGAACGCCGGGATGTCACCGGGATGTCCTCAGAGACCTGTTTCAGGGTCCACAGGAATTTAACTGAATCCCCTTGTTACTTTCCCAAATAGAAACCCAGTTCCCATTTCATGTCTCAATCTCTTCTCCCGTTGATTCGCCATTGTGGGGTTCAGGGTCCCCATGGGCCTGGCTCTGTTCAGAATACGAGCGCTGCGTCTGCCAGGACCTTTTGAGCACGCGCGAGAGAGAGAGACAGAGAGAGGATTCCCATGGGGATCCGAAAGTCTATGAATATATAGGGGCTATATAGGGATTATAGGGGTTATATTGGGATAATGGAAAAGAGAATGGAAACTACGATTTAGGGTTATACTGGGGTTATATTAGGGTTCTATTACCCCAAAAGTCTGTAAAATAATGGCCTGTAGGGCTCTTATTATGGGGTCAGGGCCATTATTTTACATATTTTGGGTGGTTTAGGTAGTTGCAGTGATCCAGGTGGGGGGTGAAAACTTCCCACCAAGCCCTCAGCTGACCGCATGCTTGCAGCTCAGGACATCATCACGCTGCCCCTGATGGTGTTTGAAGATTTCGATGGTCCTGTGAATGCGGTCCTAGATTGGATGGTGTTGGTGCAACCTGGCTGCTAAGCTCCTGAAGATCAATGACAAGTGGCGTCATCAATGACCTAAACCAGGTTGTTCCCAGAGCTGTTCCCTACATATACCCTGACATTTAACTACCCGTCATCCCATGGTCTACCAACACATCCCCTTATCCGCCGACATGTTCCGTTGCAAACTTCATAACCCCATCCTCAGACCCCAGACCTAAACACCAACTGGCCCTAAGCGTGAAGACTCTACAACCTTAATCCTAAGCCCTACAGCCAAAGTCCTAAACTCTAAAGAACCTGCAGACCTCCATGCCCTCAACCCTAATCCCTAGGCCTTTAACCCTAAACCCTAAAGCACCTCCAGGTCTCTAAGCCCTAATCCCTAAACCTCAAAAACCAATAAACCCTAAGCCCTGAACCTTAAGTCCTAATCCCCAAAACTATTTAAGCCAATCGCCTGGTCCGAGGTATTGGACTCTGAATGTCTTCAATTCGCTGCTGGGACACAAGCAAGCGGGTTTTGAACCACCTGTAAACGCTCGCCAGGTTTTGTTTGCACACGGCTCGCAAAGCCTCAACCTTCAAACCCCAAGCTTCAAGTGGTTTAGGGTTTCAGGGTTTAGGGTCTAGGGTCTACGGGCATTAAGACCTCAAATCCACCCCCCTTCTCGGTGCGACAGGGTACGTGGCAATCTCATCTGCCAGGTTCTACTGTTTGAGGATTTCGGAGTTCAGGGTCTAGGGGTCTATAGGGGCTTAGGAACACTAGCCACCTTTAGTACCGGAAATCGAAGAATTTCGGTACGTTGTACCCCCTACATGAAATATCGCTTCCCCTGTGTAGTATTACATTTTGACTAGATACGGGAAATTTGTCAAGTTGGGAGGATGGGGACGACTCGTAATAGAGGAAAGGCGTCTCCCCGAAATGCTAAACCCTCCATCAAGCGTTGCAAGTATTTCTATGATTGGGGGCCGGTTTTGTTTTTAGACTCCCAGTTGTCATAACCCCCCGCAGGTTTAGGGTTTGGGGATTCAGAGCGTGGGGTCCCAAACAACCGTCCCAGTTTGGTGCCGTCACGGGGAATGGTTGTTATTTGGGTGGTCTTCATCTTGAAGGGCGAGGGGATGAATCGCACACAAGCTCATTGAGAAAGATATCAAGTTGCGCAGGCTCTTGCGCGATTTCGGCTTGGCTTACTCGAGCCACTGACAGGTGACCCTGCACACTGGACACAGGTCCCTCTTGTAGTTTGGTATAGTCCCCAGTATAGTCCCTAACAAGGAACCCATGTCCACTAATTATTTGGTGAAATATTAGCTGTACTCGCATAGTGCGCACAGCACGAATGCGTCATCCACTTCGGCCTGTACGGTGCCAAAACCATGGCCGCACTCATCGCAATATCGACCGTAATAGCATCAGTGTGGTTTAAGGGAGAGTGGATCCTTATACTCATCGGGGTATGCAACCTTTGCAATAATACCCGCTCACTCCCCCACCCCTCCACAAATGCAGCACTAGTATGTCGAAACCTGTAGACAGACAGGAGTTCGAAAATCTTCGATCATCCCAGTTACCATTTCATATTCCATGCTGTTTTTTTTCGTTTGGCTCTCCATTGTTGGGCTGATCTGGCCCATGGCGAGATGAGGCTAACCTGCGGCTATTTGGAGAACGGGGTTGCCATCATGAGCCTTTGCCTCAGACATCCGGACCGTCCCGCATAGCAGCTGTTCTTGTGCGAAACTGCTTAACTAGGATGGGCAAGAACAAGGAGAGCTCACATCTAAAGATGATAGCAAGGTGAACAAGAAATCTTACAAGGGCTCTTGCTTCAACACAGCTTGGGTTAGCTTTGTTGCCTCTGGGAATAGAGACGCTTGCTTCTTCCTGCTGCCGCTGCTGTTGGTGCTGCTGGCAGTGGCGCTGAAAGTTTGCGCTGGTGTCGGTAGGGATGGCGCTCATGCTGTTTCTAGTGCCCCCGCTGCTGCGGCTGCGGTGTTGGTCGTGCTGACTTTGTTTCTGGTGCCACAACCCGGCTTGCCCACTTTTGCTGCTGGTGTTGCTGCGGCTGCCGGTGCTGTTTCGGCTTCTGTGTCACAAGCTGCTGCTGTGATGATTGCTGTTTTGCGGATCCTTGTTTTGTGTTCCTGGTGTTCTTCTACTTTGCTTTTTGTAACAATGCTCTTCGTGATCTTGTGGTGGCAGCCATTGGTGCTTGCCTGGAGCTGGGGTGGTGGTCGTCATGGTGATGGTGGCGGCGGCAGTGGCCGCGGCGGTGGTGGCTGCAGCTCTCAGGCAGGTGGCGGTGGCGGTGACGGTGGCCCTGATTGTCGTGCGGGTGGCGGTAGCGGCAGCGAGGGCGTCGGCGTTGGCGTTGTGAGGTGTGCCTGGTTGTCGTTGCTGTGCTGGTTCCTCTTGCATTTCCGATTCTTCTTCTGGTGCTGGCGATAACTTGACCACAAATGGTGGCTGGCACTGCGCTTGGTTTGTGATTAGTTGGCTTTGGTGTTATTGTCGCTATCCAGTGTTGTTGTTTTGGTTGTTGTGGCTCGGGCTGTAGTCTAGTGCTGAGCCGCAGCAGCTGCAGCAGCTGCTGCTGCTGCTGCTGGTTGAAGTATTGGTGTTGTTGGTGGCTGTGCCGGTGGCTGTGGCGGCAGTGCTCGTTGTGGCAGCGGTGGCAGCTGCGACTGCAGCTGTGGCTACTTGGTGGTGGTGATGCTTGCAGCTACTGCTGCAGCTGCTGTTGTTGGGGACAAACGGTGGTGTAGGTGTTGTTGGTGTTGGTGTTCGTTGTGTGGTTTATAGTGTGTTGGCGTTGTTGTTCCGGCTGCTATCCAACGACAAAATTTCCACGCCAGAGTTCCACAAATGCATAGAGTGAAGTGTGACCATGCGCACTGCATATTTGCGGAGGTCCAAAAGCCATCCTTCTGAAGTATCTCTCGAGGACCGTCATTGTGCATTTCTCATCCTGCAGGTAATCCATTGCGTGTATTGAAAGAAGGATGAAACTAGGGACGGTTGAGGGCTAGGCGGCCTAAGTGGTCTCCTTCTTTAGGAACATACAGTCCACCTTATGTAGATACAATATGGCTTCGGGTGTATTGAATATAATAAGATCCCCATATACCCCATATTCTATCTACTTAAGGTGGGACTATAAGTCGAACACAAGCATAAGCCTTTCTGGGAGGTGTCCCTTCAGGGGGTTGGTGATAAGTTGCTTGATAGGGGTTTAAGGTTTGGGGGTCCGGATGTAGGGTTTAGGTTTTAGGATTTAGGGTTATATCCCTATCAATGTATTTGTTGCACTTGTTCTAATAGACCCCATGTCCGCACGCCCGGTCCCTTCTTGTGACGGTAGGACCATTTTTGTGGATCTGCTGACGTTGGTACCCGACTGGATTGTGACGCGCCTTGGCTGTGTCAGGCCAAATCCTGTTCCTAGACCCTCCTCCTACCTTCTATGAGGGCCTAAGTACCCACTATTGAGGACAATATATCCCCAATTAAGGGTACAAGGAGGGTCCTGGTTGGGATAGTTCAGGTGAAAGTTGCATTTCATATTCGGGGTTCCCCGCCTCCGTACCTCAGACTTCTTACCTTCATAAGACATTCCCCAAAGCGGGTCCCAAAATTCTAGAAGCTCCTGTTGTAGTGGGGGGAGAGCACTGCAAATAGGATCTTCTTAGGTATCACCATCAGTGCACGCTCTGTCGCTGGCAGCTCCGGTAGGTGAATGGGCTGCAGTCACTATTGGTCATGGCTTCCCCCACTACCCCTACCGCCCTAGGTTCATCCCCTTAATTCTGTGTGTTCGGGGATGACTAGGAATTTTCAGGGTTATTTCAGGGGGAAACCCAGGGGGGGTCGGGGGTCGTAAGCCCTGTTGTGCAAGGCTCAGGGCGGCACAGGACTTCGAAACAGGGTCATGCTTCCTTGAAACGATCTGACACCTAGTCAGGACATGTATATGTTGCTGCATCCTCCCAACATCCTCCATATAAACCCGAATTAAACTCCAAGGATTCAGGGGTCTAAGGCTACAGATACAGTAATTACCTGCTTTGAGCCAAAAGTCTATAACTCGTATAATATTTGCTGTACCCACTTTGGGCAGTTTAACCCCCTAAAACCTACTTTAAAACCCAACCCTAAATCCTAAACCCTACATCCTAAACCCTCAATCCTAAACCCTAAATCCTAAATCCTACTTAAACCCTAAACTCCAAATCCTAAATCCGAACGCTAAGGATGATGCAGCTGTTTGCGTCGGGTCAGGGCTTTCAGGAAGCCAGACTTTTGCAACTTGGATGTCATGGAAAAGAAAATGGAAACTACTATAAAGGGTTTAGGGATTTATAGGGCTTAGGGTTTAGGGTTTAGGGGGTCAAATGAGCTATAGTCTAAACGCCCCAAAGGGGGTTATTTAGGTGATTGTATAGGGGACGATTATGAGACTAATTAAGGGGGATGCTAGGAGTTTAGACTCTAGCTGATAGAGGGTTTAGGGTTTTGGGTTTCAAGGTTTAGGTTTCTGGGGCTTAGGGTTTAGGGCTTAGGGAGAGAGAGACTTCATGTAGACCCCTGATTAATAAACCCCCTCCCCTTACTAGGGATTATAATAGGGCTCCCAATATTAAAGCCCTTAAAACGAAGGGGTCCATTAGTCACCCTAAACCCTGAACCCTAAGCCCTAAACCCTTAAACCCTAAACCCCTAAACCCTAGGGTCTACATTAGGTTTTAAGGTTTGGATTTAGAGGCTCAGACTTTGGTTTTGGGGTTTGGGTTCTAGGGTCTCGGGATGAGATTTTAGGACGTCAGACTTTGGGTTTAGGGTTTAGGGTTATAGTCCCCCCCTAAATAGATAGAATATGGGGCATATGGGGATCTTACTATAATATGCCCAAAGCCATATTCTATCTACCTAAGGGGGACTAGAAGCGTGTTGGAATGTAAAGTTTCAGGTTTACGGTAAAAGGTTCGGATGGGTCACATGGTTTGGTGCTGGGATGACTTCCGTAGACGACCTGGATCGGAATTTGTCGCGATGCCTGTTGCAAGGCCAGGAAGCGCTTGGGTCCACACTGTTGAAGAGTACTACAGCTTGTCAAAACCTTGTTACCAAACGAGTGCATGATATGCTGCAATGCCGCATCAGACATGGCAGTAAGAGCTTACAAGTGCATGCACCAATGTGCATGCTTTCGTGCCCCGGCTTGTGCCAGCAAGTACCTTGACACACCACGTCGCCTTTCTGCTGGTCGGGCATAAGTATGGGGCCCAACACGTATTTTTTTTGGGAGTTTGGCAAATCAAGGGTCCTTTTTTGGCAGCCCCTGTAATAGGGATGTTCATGAATTCGGTTATTTGCTCTGGCTCCTGAAGCTTTAGAAATCCCACATGTTTCCCGCACATTGGAAAGCTTTGGCCAGGCGGGCCCTTCGCGCGTTTCGATTGACCCGTCCGGGACTTGGTCTAAATTCCCTTGTGCTCGGTAAGGATTTCGGGGAAGAGCAATGTATGATTTTAGGACTACCATAGAGGACGAAGTTGGGACTATGATTTCACTCATTCCTAGTCGGTCGCATGCATTCATAGCTTTCAAGATGCCGTCCAAACAAGTGTGTGCATATGAACTATAGTCTAAACTCCTTAAAGTTAAAGGGGGCTATAGAGGGGATTATATAGGGAACTACTATAAGGGGTTATTAAGGGGGATACTAGGAGTTTAGACAATGGCTCATATAAGTTTTGATACACACATATGGTTCTGATGAATGCGTTGCAGGTCTTGTGCGGATCGTGAAGTTGCGTTGGCTCATGGAGGTCGTCCGTGCCGCGCACTTATCTTCTCCCAAAGGGTCCACTTGGGCATTAAGGTAGGTGTACGAGAACCCCTTTGGGCCCTAGGTGAATAAACCCTAAACCCAGGACCATATACCTACCTAGAGCCTTTGGTTCTGAAAGTCTTTGCAGGAGCCATGGCATGCTTTGAGCATTTGAGGCGCCCTAAACCCCAAACCCCTAAGCCGCGAAGCCCTAAACTCAGAGCTTTAGGGTAGGTTTAGGGTTCAGCCCACAGCCCTAAACCCCTAAACCCCTGAACCCTGTAAGTGCCGCATAGAAACCTTAAGCCCATGGCCACCTGAGGATTACTTGGACTCGGAGTATGCCAGTGTTATGCGCTTCGGCTCACCGAGATGAGACCCATGGTCTTTAGGGTTTAGGGGTTTAGGGTTAGTTTGGGGTTTAGGGTTTAGGGTTTAAGGGTTTAGGGGTTTAGGGATTATAGGGTTTAGGGTTTAGGTTGGGTACTGCCGCCCCCAGTAACAGTCTATATTAGGGGTCCTATTAAGGGCTATATATAACCATATTATTTCTATTATCCAATTGTTACCGAGCGGGGGCAGTACCCAAGGTTTAGGGTCCAAATCTAGACTCGTTGGTTGCTGGTAGCAGGGTTGTGTAGTGATGATGTAGGGTTGTGTGAGGACCTCAGAGGGTTTAGGGACATTGCCTCCAGAATGGAGAATCAATGGAAGAGAAATCGAAACATGTCTAGATGGGTCTTTCCAATGATTGGGGGTCAGGAATTCATGAAAAGGAGCATGTTTGACCCATGCGATACAGACCCCGATACATACCTGGATACTTACCCAATACATACCCCCACAACGTCCCTTTCGTCAGGAGCCCAGTCCAGAACTACGAAACATACCCCGAAACATACCTCGAACCACACCCCGAAACATACACCCGAAACATACGCCAATCCAAGCATGCTTTTTTTGACCCTGGTTCAGCCGGAAACCTCTATATGCATATACATATATATATACATAGAGGTGATTAGTTTGCCTGTGGTTAGTAGGGAATAAAGGAGAATCAAATGGAAAGTGCCATACTGCTGGAGGTTATAAAGGGACTATGGTGGGATCCTTTCCTCTACGCCCTTCTAGCAACAAGTAACTCCGCTGTTTGAAAGCGTCCTGTGCGGCAAGGTTTGAAATTGCCAAAATGATGGCCTTGCTGCTTGTCATCAATCATGGTTTGGCACCTCGGCCGGCAGAGCTTTCGATCCAATTTTCGGTATTTTGAACAACCACCACATACACCTATGTATACTTATATGAGCTACAGTCTAAACTGCTTAAAGGGGGATTACAGGGGTTTCAAGGGGGATACTAGTAGTTCAGATTTTAGCTCCTTCATGAATTCATCGCCTTAATAAGGAACAAAGAACTCGACTCCCAAGCCCTACTCAGAGCTCATCAAACCCAAATCCACTAGACCCTAAACACTAAGCCGCGTAAACCCCATGCAGTGGAAAAAGGCCTGCGCCTGGTATGGTTTGGCTTTGTTGAGCAGCGAAATTGGCTGGCGGTCTTGGAAGTCTGTCACGCATCTTGCCCACGATTAACCGTTTAGGGTGTCACGAATCTTGCTCATGTTAGGGATCCTTCACTTTCTTGGTAGTTTCACAGGAATATATAGGGACATATAAGAATCATGCAGAATCAAGTGGAAATGAACATCGAAAATCAAATACAAGCTGAGATTCCTTTAGCCCTAACCCCGGTACCCCAGACCCCTGATTATTAAACCCCTTCCCTTAATATGGATGAAAATGGGGATCCTAAGACTTAAGCCCTTAAAAGAATGGGGTTTATTAAACATGGATCTACATTAAACCCTAAACCCAAAATAGTAGTTTCCATCTTCTTTTCCATTATCCCTATACAACCCCTATATATACCCGTCAAGACTTGTGGGTTTAGGCCTCAGGCTTGCGGGATCCGTTTCTTGTTGCTCTCCTCAGAAGGCTAGTACAAGGATCATGTGTCCGCCTGGTTTTATGCCCCTGGTTTCTTTAGGGGTTTGCACCTCAGAGCCCTGTATCAAGATATTACAGGTTTGGATGCTATGTGGCTAGGAGAGTTCAGGGTTGAGGCCTCAACGCTTTGCATGGCAGGTTCCCTACTATAAGGGAGAATCAAATTGAAAAGAAAATGGAAAATGAAATGGAAACCCTAGGTCCCCCTTAAAGGGATATATGGGTATAGGGATATTGATAAGTTCCAGTTTCCTGAACATGCCTTGGAATGCTTCTGATTTCATCCTCAAAGCCCCTTGAACCCTAAACCATTATTTCTACCAGGGCTGTACTAGTGCGAAAGACCAGGCAGGGAAAGCCAACGCAGGTTTGATACCGGCACTTTCTGTGATACTGGCAAAACAAGAACCATCCCTAAACCCTGAACCCTTAGGATGGTAGGGATAACCCGAACCCTAAACCCTAAACAGCACAATCCATGCGTATTTGCTCAAGAACTGCAATTGAAGGATCCTGGACTATGGGCAAACCTCGCTCCTTGGCAGGTTGGCAACAATCATCCGGCAAGATCACGTGTTAGGGGCTTATTCTTATTATCACTCACTCACTGACTCACTCACTCGCTGACTCACTCACTCACTCACTCACTCACTCACTCACTCTCACACTCCCTCTCTCTCTCCTCTCTCCTCTCTCTCTCTCTCTCTCTATATATATATATATAATCATACATACATGCACACACAGAGGGAGAGAGAGAGAGAGAGAGAGAGATATATATATATATACATATCCATACATATATACGCTACATGGGTTCAGAGCTGGTGTAGGGTTTCCAAAAGTGAGGGCCCTGCAGTGAGGATATACTTATGTGACTTAGTGGAGTCCATGTTTTGCCCCCGTTGTTTTACGGATTTAGGGTTTACCTAAACCCCAAAGGTATGTAAAATAATGGCCTTTAGGGCTATTATTATGGGTTTAGGGCCATTAATTTACATACTTTGGGGGTTTAGGGTATATAGCGCGTGGTGACTGTTAGAAGTTTCAGTTGTGCCGGCAGCCGCGCCAGCTCGTGCCTCAAACAAGGGTATCGTGTTTAGGGTTTTGGGGATTTGGGGGTTTAGGGTTTGAGGGTATAGGGTTTTCTAGTACTGCTAGCATGCAAATTCTGTGCACATCTCGAAACATATCTGCCCAGTGGATATTCTTTAGCCTTGCTGTGCAATAGACGGCCGGATATAAGTTTCTAAACCCCTAAACCCTAAACTCAAAAATCCTTTGTGGAGCGACTCCTGCAGTTCCCCGATACTCCCTGGATTTGAGGCTTTCTGTCCCAAAGTCCATATGAAAACCGTATACAGTGCATACTCCAAGAACCTACTTCACGAGCAGGCGGGCTTCTACTGGCATCTCGTTTTTGACACACAACTGCGTGCTGACTACTAAGGCACCACTCGCTGGGCGCAACACGAGATGCACAATTCTCAGAATCAGAGCCCCCGAAGTAGTGCAAAAATGGTTTGAATACAAATGCACCAAAAACAGTACCATCATGTTAAAACAGCCACAGCCAAGCACGGCCAGAGTGAGGAATGACTCCCTCGGGATAGCAGGGGTTATTCAGAACAGGTTGTGCGATTTTCTTCATGTATCCAGCCCTAACCCCCCGCAAACCCTTTCCAGATAGCCGCACTAAACCAGAAGTCTATAGTTGATGGGCTAGACATCGTAGAATAGTGGATGATCAGACCAAAACGAACATCAACCATGGCATGGAAACTTCAATTATACCGGGCTCAAAAGAATCCAAGGCTTAGACGTTTTTCATTTAAGAAAAGCTCCAAACTTTGAGCCCTAGACCGTAAACCTGGACATATATGGTAAGTACCAATCATGGGGACAACCTAAGGTTTCCATCTTGTTTTTATTACGTAGATTAGGGTTTTAGGGTTTAGGGGTTTAGCGTTAAGGCTAATAGGGGCTTGGCGTCCAAAGGGGGTTTGAAATTAATTACAGACTAAGTCTGCGCCAGTACCCAATGCATCCTCAACCCTGAAACCTAAGACCGTATTCCCTAATACCCTAAACCCCAAAACCGAAAGCCAAAGCCCTCATTACTGGGTGGGGGCAGCACCCAAACTAGCTCAGGTGGTTCTACCACTACCTCACCTGCCTCCACTGGCAACGGGCCTCAGTACTTCAGAGGGGTTGTGCGCATTGCTGAGTTTAGGGTTTAGGGTTCAGGGCTTAGTGATTCAGGGCTTAAGGTTTGGGATTGCAGCTGCTATAAGGTTAGCATTTGTTGGTTCGGTGTTTGGGGATTCAGGGTTTGGAGTGTAGGGTGTGCATTGCCGCAGAGTCACTGGGGGGCTTGCAAGCTACAAGCTAGATTTCGTACACAACTTATGGTCAAGTTTGACAATTATGTTTGGCGGAAGGGTTCTCAAAAGGGTTTGTGTGGGGATGATGGGGGAGTGGCGGAGGTCCCTTTACGGTAGTAGATGAGGGTTTAGTCGGGGAGATGCACTGTTCCTGATGTTTGATTTTTGTCACTGTAGCCCTTATGAAATCGCCAGAGTGGTCTTTACAAGTCCGAGTGCGCTCCAAGAGGATAAACTAAATCTATGTTGAGAATGTTTGAGAAGACCTCCTTCGGCCCTAAGCCCAAAACCCATTAGGGGTTTAGGGTTTAGGGTTTGGAGGATTCCTGTTCCACCCCTATATCCTTTGCGGGAGACCTTCGCATCCAGCTCCTTCGAAAGGTCGCTGTGTCAGTTTACGCCGGCCTCCATGTCAGTTCAGCTTCTAGACTGACAGAAGGACCTTTCGAGTTTGAGATCTAGGGTTCATAAGGTTAGAGGATTTGGGGTTTAGGATCTGGGGTTGAGGATCAGGGCTTCGGGTTGGGGATTGCGAGTTCAGGACCTTGAGTTTTGGACTCAGGGTTTTGGTTTTGGGGATCAGGGTCTCAGGCTTTAGGGCTCAGGGTCTCAGAACCTATGGCGCTTTAGCGCTGACATGATTTATAGGAGCTCCCGGTTTTCGGGTCCAGGGTTGATACTTGTAGGGCTCAAAGGTTTTGTGGGATTTGTAATTGTAGGGTGGGTTTGTATGAAGTTTCTTTTAGTTTGGGTACCGTAGGGTGTAAGGTTGTGGGCTAAGGGTTGAACAGTTGAAGGGTTCGGGGTATGTTTTTTAGGTTTATGGACGAGGTCCACTGGTTAGGCCTTGTATGGTCCTCATAGCTTCTTAAACCCTAGCTTTCACTGTGGATGGTACCCTAAACCCGTCTCCTAAACGCTAAACCCGAATAAACCCTATGCCCTATAAACCCTAAACCCGTCCCAGGGCGGCTGTAGGCCAAGTACAGGAGAACCCTGCTTTGGAGAAAGCCCAACTCCCACTCCCACCTACCCATACCTGTTCGGCTTGTATAGGCGTTATAACAACTATGTAGGGTTTAGGGGCTTAGGAATTTCGTGTTTAGGTTTTAGACCCTAAGATAAAGCTTAAAATCCTAAACTCCAAGTCCATTGCCGTTTTTATACCCTAAACGATGGATAGCTTTTAATTTTGAAATGACTGGTTTCGCTACCGGTGATCCCGATATCATCCCTATAAGGAGCGGAAAAACTATTTCTCATAGGGTCCCCGAACCTCGCAAACTCCCCAAACTATAAACAAACTTAAAAGGGGTTATACCTAAACCCCAGAAGTCTGTGAAATAAAGGCCTTTAGGGCTATTATTATGGGTTTAGGGCCATTATTTTACATTTTTTGGTGGTTTAGGTAAACCTTAACGCTAAGCCCCCCAAACCTCGAGGCCCACAAATCCTCTGGAGCGTGGGTTCGCTGCATCGACAGTCTTGTTCGCATTGATCGCATCTTTGATCTGAGAATTAATGTGTGTATATATTTCGGGTTTAGTGTTCAGTTTTTCTTTGGCGGGGGGGAAGTGGCGTGGAGAGGGTTTAGGATTTAGGGTTCAGGGGTCTTTCACAGAGAGATATCAGTATAGTTCCCAGTATGAGTGACATCATTTCCTAGTTTTGGGTATGGTATGGTCTTCTGCATCGAGAACCTAATTTTACTTGGCTCAACCATGAGAAGGTGCTACTGAATTACATGGACATTTGAAGAGCTATAGTCCCCCTTAAGTAGATAGAATATGGGGTATATGGGGATCTCATTTTAATATACCCAAAGCAGCCATATTCTATCTACTTAAGGGGGACTATACATCCTGGGTGGATGATCTGGGATCGGGTGAATAAGTCAGAGCAGGCAAGAAGTGCTTAGGCCTCATGGACAGAAGGCGCACAATGTGGCCACCACACATACCAGGTCCTCAAAGTAGGTATATGGGAACCATGTTGGGCCTTAAGTATATACCATATACCTACATAAACCTTCTGGGACAAGAGAAGAAGCACGCAAGCCAAGGTATTTTCGTACATCGTGGCATGGCTGCACCAAGACG
The DNA here is from genome assembly GCA_905231905.1 of Symbiodinium pilosum. NCBI lineage: Eukaryota > Dinophyceae > Suessiales > Symbiodiniaceae > Symbiodinium > Symbiodinium pilosum. The sequence goes on from CAJNIZ010042858.1 coordinate 39,537, forward strand.
CAGGCTGCCTCCACTTTGGGGTTTACGGTTTAGGGTCCGGAGTTGAAGGTTTGGGGTTTAGGGTGAGTGGACCGCAGCATAGACCCCAATTAACTATAATCCTTATCATGGGGATCCTCAACTATGGCCCGTCTAATTTGGGAAACCCTAACCCTAAAACCTCTAGATCCCTATATATCCCCTATAAACCCTCTTTACAGGTACACCTAATCTGGGAAAACCCTCAAATCTCCTTGTGAAATAACGCCCTCCAAGGTGGGCAGCATCACAGGGTCCCTCACGCAGCTTCGGATGATGTGCCTCCTTTGCAATCCCTAGGGATCCAAGTATACAACTAATGTAGGCTTAAATGGAAAAATGGAAGATGAAATGGAAACTGGAGGTATATGGGGGTTATGTAGGGGTCCAAGTGTACAGATAAAAGCTATATTGGGCCCTGAAGGCCATAGATATTACCTACATTAGTCTATTTGAGCCGAAAAGGAATGACTGCAGAAGAGTTACTCTATGTTAGTCTGTTTGCTGTTGAGGGCTTATAGGGCTTAGGCCACAAGAGTAGACAGTCTAAATGGTACCTTGTTGCATGCGAAGCGTCATCAAAGCGATGCAAGAAAATCTGCCGGCAAGTGGCCGTATGTGACCATATGTCGTGGCGGGTACATACAAAAATGAGTGTATAGCAAGTGCCTGTGTATCATAGTGATGCTGCCTGTGCGGTAGTAGTAGTAGTAGTAGTAGTAGGAGGAGGAGGAGGAGGAGGTGGAGGAGAAGTAGTAGTAGGAGGTTCCGGTAGGAAGGCCATCAGACTCACCGGGCCTCTTTCGGGTTGCGTTGGTTGTTAAACATTGCTCCACATAATCCCTCAGGCAAATCTACAGAATCTGCGAATACTGCCATAACCCTAAACGTAAACCCCAAATGCTAAACCCTAAACCCTAAATGCTAAACCCTAAATCCTAAAGCCTATAAACCCTATCTATCCCCGGCACTCCTTGCAGCCCAATTTTTGAGAGATCACCCCCCCTTGCGAGTGATGAACTTGCCGGAACGCTCGAAATCCCGTTTATAACCTACTTACTAGGGCCCTGGTTTCGAAGCCCCATGAGCCTTCAGGTATAAAGCCCTAGACCGCAAAACCCCGAAACCTTGAAAACCTTAGACTCTAAATCCCTGAACCCTACATCCCTAAACCCTAAACTCTGTGGAGAAGAGCCAACTCTGATTGAGGTCAGAGGCCATCACCCGCGAGACGCTGAAACTTCGGCGGTTCTTGCGCCGAAACGCGGTTCCCATCGGGCTGCGCAGAGCCCAGCTTTTCGCAGGTTTAGGGTTTAGGGTTTGTTGCGCTCATCAGGATACAACAGAGCAGTTCTTACAGGGTTTAGGCATGAGTGTTCAGCATATAGGGCTTATCCGAAGCCCTATAGAAAGCCCCATAGCAGGATTTGTGTTATGGGCAGCCAAAGTCTCGATAAGCTCCCATGTAACAATCAACAATTGCCCGAACAGCTGTGCGTGAGGCTTCCTGGGTCCGTATACCCGAGACCCTGAGCCAGAAGTACGTAACTATAGCTGTTTTCAAGGTCTCTTGTGATCGCTAAGTGCAACCTCGACTCCAACTTTCCGTGAACCTTGAAGCATCCGTTTAGGATTTGCGGTCTTCGCAGTATCTCTACCTACCGTTGCAGGGGCCCCAAATTTGCAGTTCACAGGTATCATCGGGGCTTAGAGAGTGTGGAAGCATTCGTGGGAGGAGATGCATCGTGAAATGATACATCAAAGCAGCAATCATCAAATTCAATAGCATGAGCTTTTGGCATTATGAATGGGCACTGAGCCCTGAATCCGGAATTCGGAGCCCTAAACCTCAAGACTTGGTACTACCTAGCTAGAGCAAGTCAAAGTCATAACCAGGCAGTATCCTATAGTCTTTTACGCTCTTACTCTCATATATAAAGCTCAAACTCGTGTTGCCATCATATGCCTACCTACGGCACAACTGGCAGGTCTTTGAGGATTCGACGCTTCGTGGAGTTCGAGCTCAAAAGGCGGCAGCAGCCGACGTCTCAGGTATTGCCCTAAGGGTCCATGTACCCAATATTTGGGTACTTAGGGCTTTGGTAATAGTAATTGTAGTGGGTTAGTATATGATTATTGGGTACTTGGACCCTTAGGGTTGTAGAAGCCCAGGTACTTGCCGTTATCAAGGTTCTAGGTTGCTGTAGAAGTGCGGTTTAGGGTATCTGATTATAGGTCAAGAATGAAAATCAAGCTGTGTTGTTGACCAAAATTTGCCTAATTGAGTTTAGGTCCTACAAACCCTAAAAGGAGGAGGTTTTGGTGCTTTGGCCACCTCAGGCAGCCTGGGGTGGGTGAGCGTTCAAGGTCGTCAAAACCTACCTAAGTATCATGGCTTGCACGCTAACTGATAGCAAGCCCTAAGCCCTAAACCGAAACGGACTTGAGCTAAGGCCTATCAGTCAGGCAAGCGTTGGCTGCTTGAATGCCGGGAGCTCAGAAACCTGCTTGTCATGAGGATGTATGTGGATTGTATAGGGTGCCTTTACAGGACTATATGCTTTAGGGTTTAGCATTTAAATTCCCATCAACCGCTATGACGACTCTTACTGACTGTTCTATCACTCTTACGACAATGAAGGTCTTGCCCATCCCATGGGTAGCCTTCAACCTTCTCAGGTAAGAAAGAGAGGGGAGATTCCACAAACAGGATTCTGCAGTGTGGACCCCCCAAATAGTGGGGTTTATAGGGTTAGTAATAAGTCCTCCGTAGGGACGCCTATGGCCCTATTTCTTGGAAACCCTATGTTATGTAACCTTATATGGGCAGTTCCTCCTAAATATTAGGTGCCGCAATATAATCTATAACCAGAAGGGGCCCATGATCTTGAGAGCAAAGCATATGATCTCGAGCTAACCCAAAAGGCCCCCCCCCCCCCACCCCCGTTTCGGGAAAGCCCCTTAACTGGATCAATGGCAGGGATCCTTTAGACTTTCTGTTTTATGTAAAAAGGATCTCTAAAGTTTCTAAGCCGTGTAATGTGGGCTAAGTTAATGTACCAATAGCTCAACCTTTCAAAGCCCTTGCATCCTACACGGACACCCTGCAACATTGTTTTAGGGTTTAGGTTTCAGGGTTTTAGGGTTAAGGGTTTCAGGGTTTTGGGGGTTAGGCTTTAGGGCTTTCGGGTTTAGGCAAAACAGGTTCAGGGTTTAGGGTTGCAAGAATAAGCTTTGAGTCGAGGGTTTGGGGTCTGTAGAGTTGTTCAATCAAGCACGCTAAGGAATGCAAAGGTATACATCTCATTGGTGCAGGAAGGAATGGGGGAATGGATCATGGGGATTATTATTGGGGATTATATAGGGACTATTATATATGGGGATCCATTCCCCCATTCCCTCCTAAGCACCAGGGAGAAATTCTAATGCTCGCCCTAGAAGAAACCAGACATAGGAGGAGGTGAGGTGCAAGCCCCTTATACAATCTCTTCGCGGCTTTGGGTTTTCGGATTTAGGGTTTAGAGTTCCGGAGCTAATCATCTCAGAAGACAAAATCCTAGTTCTATCTCATATTCCATGTGACTTTCCCTCTGCTGTCCGGCATTCTTACTAGATCGTTCAATATTTACTTGAATAAATACACATATGTATCGAGGTGTGTGTGTGTGTGTGTAAAGATACACACATATATGTGTGTACATTGCTGTTTTCCTTCAGGGCGATTTTATTCTAGTGCTGGACGTGGGGAGGGGGAGAATGCTTGGGCCCTACACCCTACCTGAAGCCCCAAAGTACGTGAAATAATTGCCTTTTTATGTTTTTAGGTGTTTGGGGCTATTATTCTACCTATTTTTGGCGCCCAGGTACCCTAAACCCTCAAGCTCAGGTTTTGTCAGATCAGCTTCAGTCCGAACTTGGTCGGGGCCCTGCTTGGCCATGGGTTTAGGATCTAGGGTCTATGGTTTGGGATTTAGGGTTTAGGGTCTAGGGGTTTAGGGTTTTATGTTTTTGGATTGAGGGTTTAGGGTTTGGGATTCAGGGTTTCGGGGTTTAGGGCTTATGTTTTGGGATTTGGGGTTACTGGGGGTCTTAGACCGGCCCTTTCAGGCTAGGGCCTGAATGGTGTAGGGTCTTCTGGGGCTTCAAAGGTTAGGCCCGATTAGGGCACATTAGGGAATTTTGGGGCTTTGCAGGGCATACAACGGGAGTCCAGGGGTTTGATAAAAGGATTCTGAAATTCTCAGCGAAGACGAAAGCAGAGTGGTTTCCAATACATCACATAGCATCCAGCAGCAATTTCGAGTAATCAACAGAATGCGAGACACCTCTTTGTGTTGTTATCGTGCCAAAGCCCAATGAGGAACATTGCAAACATTATGTGCTTAAAGACTAAAAATCTGGAGCATATTTTTTAGTTGTGATCATAGAAAACCGTACTGCAGAGCATATAGTAATTATATACTCGGTACTTCAATGCGGAACCAGAAGTCCTAAACCATATAGTCCCCCATAAGTAGATACAATATGGCTTTGGGTATATCATAATAAGATCCCCCTATACCCCATATTCTATCTACTTAAGGGGGACTATAACCCTACATACTATAGTAGTTTCCATTCTATTTTGCATTTTCACAATATAACCCCAATATGACCCTAAGATTCTATCTACTTAGGGGGACTCTAAACCGTAACCGGCAGACCCCCAGGATGCTTGCACGTGCTATACTTGTAGCAGACGTCATAGCACGTTTCCCTCCGCAGATGCTGTGACTTTACTACGACTTGAGCCCTCAAAGGGCAATTATAGGGATCCATACGCCTCTGTGGCTTAGGGATTAGATTTTTTTGGTGGGAGTTTTTGCCACAACTTTAAGTTTTTTCAAGGAAGCTACAGTGAGACGTTTAGTGGTGATTAAAGAGCCACGACGCTCAGCGCGGCAGGGGACTGCTCTAGAGGTCCGGGGAGGCCTTACGTAGAGGTTCGTAGTCCTAAGTTAGGTTCTAAGTAGGGAAGCTACAGTTCACACACAGTTTAATGGACCTATAACTGCACGCATTATGGTTTAGGGCGTAGGTTTCGGGGTTTGGGGACTATGCTGCTACCTGACCATGAGGCTTCAAATAGTAATTGCCAATCTTCAGCCACCAATCTTTGGATTTCTGGGCTAGACACTAAACCCTGAACCCTCAGCCATTGAACCCTATAGGGTTCAGAGTTTAGGGCTAGTTTAAGGGTTCTGTGGTCCGGGCGGAGCTGACAAGCCTGTTGCACAGGGTTTCGGGTTTAGGGTTGCACCCCGCAACCCTAAACCCTAGGGCTTACGGTTTGAGATAAACCTACAGCTCCTTGGTCCTTCGTTGTGAATGTAGAGGTGGGAACCCCCTGCCATCAGGGAGTGAGTATTAGAGGGAGGGGTGTGCTCCCTCCCTTTGCCATCCTGCAGCCTTTTTTTTCTGGATTGCTGTTAAAGATCTTGAAGGAAAATGCAAAGGTGTTATAGGGATTATACAGGATTTGGGATTAAGTTGCCTGAGCTTGGTATACAACAGAAAGTGGGCGGCTTTGTCATGGTAAGTTGAAATTAGTTCCTGAACAGCGGCCCAGCTTTTGCGAGGTTTTTCCTTGGTGCAGCCTACGTGCCCCGGCTGAACAGGAGTCTAGCTACTGTCCGGCCGAGCATGCTGCTTTGCCAAAACAACCCCTATTGAATCCTTTGGCGGGAGCCTAATTATAAGTTATAGTACCTATAATTACATCCCCGGGTCCCTGAGGGTACCCTGTTTAAGGAACCCCATGTCATCCTGCTCTTCTTGATCTTGGCATAGGCCTTTCACGTAATAGTAACGTTTTAGTTAGTAGCAGAAAATGATCATGGCGCATCAAGCAGGTCGCACGCCAATTGTGAGTGCCTTGTGTTTCCAAAAACATCACTACCTGCATGCTTGATGCCTCATGCCCTAAACCCCTAAACCCTAAACCCTAAACCCCTAACCTCAAACCCCTATATAAACCCTAAACCCTAAAATGAAAGGCTGGCCACCCACCCTCTCTTCGAGATGCTGATGCGATCCACTGGGGGCTGTGACTTGCTGGAGAAGGCTGCGCAGGCAGGATGGACCTCATCCTTATCTTCCTTACTGGCGGTTAGTAGGGAATATATATAGGGGTTATATAGGGATTATAGGGGTCATATTGGGATAATGGAAAAGAGAATGGAAATTACTATTTAAGGTTATATTGGGGTTATATTAGGGTTCTATTGCAGTACCTAAGCCCCAAAAGTATGTAAAACAACGGCCTTTGGGGCTATTCTTATGGGTTTAGGGCCATTATTTTTCATATCTTCGGGTTTAGGTAAAGGAACACAGTCTCTAGAATAGCCTCCATATGAGCTATAGTCTAAACTCCCTAATCGGGGATTATGTAGGGGAATATACAGGGGCCTACTATAGGGGGTCATTAAGGGGATACTAGGAGTTTAGACTATAACACATATAATGATTCTTTCGCTTACAGTCGCCCTCGGTACGTGTCGTAAGATGTTCTTAGTCCTCCCCAAAATCTCTTCTGCCATCGTCAACTGATGTGCATGATCCTGTATTGGAGCAGACGGCAGAAGTGTGTCCGTTGACCAGGCCCTCTCCAAGAATTACCTTGCTAAGATCCTCGCATGCCCATTTTGTTAATGTAAATTTCTGGGTATGCTGAATCCTTTTTGGGTGTCCCAGCTCATGCCTATTATTCTTACCCAACTAGGGAGGATTCTGCTTGAAATGGGGGAGGGCATGACGGCGGCACAACGAGGTAGAAGTACGCTGCCGTTCTTTGAATGAGAATCTTATCTTGCCCTGTCGTAACCCCAATTCCCAATTCCCAAACGACCTAAAGAAATGCTGCAGGGCTTTGAGAAGAAGACGCTAGCACTGGATGATTGGGCAACTGGCCTGCAAGTAGTTTTGGCCTTCGAAGAAGCTTGCAGCCTCATCAGCGCTTTTTTTCACTGATTCACCCGCCATGAAACAATCCACTGAGTCAGTGGAACAAGAAGGAATATTGGTGTTTCTCGGTATGGCTCCCGCAGGGTCCGTCAAGCGAGCCGCTTCATAACGAACCCCTATTCAATCTCCTTAGAACCCATGCGTATATCCTCAAAGCCTGTAAAGGTATGCACAGTTTGAGAAACACGCAAGACACTCGTCTTGTTGCGTGCAGACCAGTTTGATGGCAGCCAGAAACTTTTCCTGATTTGGAGAAGTGCTAATGTCAGCAGACTCACCATCGACCCGGAATCACAAGCTCTACACCCAGACCCTAAACCCAATTCCTAAAATGAATCCGTCAACCTTCATCCTTGTCTGGGAATTCATAAGCTTAATCCCCACCCGCTAGAAGCCTGCCACGTATAGGGCCTATACGTAGGGTTATATGGGGGGGATACTGACGCTATATACAAGGAATTGAAAATAGGAGCTTCTATTTAGGATTCAAGGTTTTGGGATACTACTCCGGATAGTGAAGAATCACTCGGAAAGAAGATTTAACATGAAATGGAATTCAGAGTTATGGGCCCTAAACCCGACGTAAACCGTTGAGTTTACAGGGTAGTATAGGGTCCAGAGTTCCAACCTTCCAGCTGCCAGGATTGGGTACTGCCCTCGGCCAATAGCAGTTGGCTAGCATTAAAGAACCTTATGATGATACATGTGACATAACCCCATTAATGCGGTTTGGGGTTTAGGGTATAACCTTCATTACCTTTTTAATAGGTGGGAGCAGTACCCAATGCCTACAGGGACTTTATTGCGAACCCCAGACAGGGAATCCCAAGAATATAGTAGGAATATAATGATAGAATATGGGGACCCTGGTAGTTATATTCCGATTATATTCCTAGAAATTCTTGGTGTTCCCTGTTTGGGGTTCCCAATAAAGTCCCTTTAATGCCAGGAGTTCTTGGCCGATACCCCAGCCACGCACATGCGGTATTTGGTGTCCGGTGAGTTACTCTGATGGAATCGGACAAGGTCGTGTCAGCAACAGATAGAGCTTGGGGAGTTAGGGTTTAGGGGTTAGGGTTTAAGTACCTTGTAGGGGTTATAGGGTTTGATTAGGGTTTAGGTTTGAGGGGTTAGGGTTCAGGGCTTAAGGTTTAGGGCTTCAGGGGTCAGGGGTTAGGACTTAGCGGTTATTGGGTCAGGGGATAGGGTCAGGGGATTAGCGTTCAGGGGTTGGGTTTGAGGGTGTTGGGGTTAGGGTTTAGGTTTTGGGGTCAGGCTTTAGGGTATAGTACCAATGCTGTGGGTAGATCTAGGACATTCGTGCACTACCTAGGACCCGCTAAGCGCTGTTGTTCGTAGGATGCGGAGTGTAGTGTCGCCCATATACCCAGAGCGATGGCACTACTATTACCAGTAGTTGTTGCGGTGATGGTTATGCTAGGTTCATAAGTTATCAGGGTTTGGTTGCACTCCATCCATGCGTAGCAAGTCTTGCTTCATGTCAAGAAATAGCGTAGGTAGTTTTTTTTTCTGTAGTTCTTGGCAGCCAGCCCTTCCAACACGGAGGCTTTGTGCAAGGCTGGCCAGCAATGGGTAGACCATGAGGGTTCACTTGTCTTTGCAAAACAGCTGATGACAGTAATGCTGAGTGTGTGCGAGCCTACCAATTCATAGTGCTGATCCATATTTGTCTCCTGACATGATCGCAACTACAAATCACGTAGTCCATACGACTGGGGGAGTGAGGAGGCGTAGAGCTTTTAATTCAGGAAGCAGATTACAATTCCCGTCTGTTTGTTTGTTGAGGATGTCTCAGTTTGCTCTGCAGCATTGTAAGTCTTGCTTTCAATCTTGGCAAGACTGCGTTAGGACTTGCAGTTAGAGTCTTGAGCTCAGGGTTTAGGGCTTAAGATGCGGCTTTGAATTTCTAGGTCACGCTTTCAGGCGAAGGTGCATGCAAGCAAGCCTTTTCCATGCCGATTCTCGACACCCTCCTTTTATGAAGCTAATCTGCCACGAAGCAACTCATCGGCTTCACTCGCAAATTGTAATACATGCCTAATAATGTACCTGTTAGCGCGGGGTCCGAAATGCCGCCGTAACCATCTGAAATGATGCTGCAGCCATCCTAAACCTTTCCCAGCCTCCCCATCCCAAACCCCCTCATGAGAGTCTAGGACCTTCAAGGATTTGGTATACATGTATCTTAAGCTTTTTAAGGAACACGCCTGACATGATTCTGCTTCTAGATCATGGAGCTCCTGCAGCGCAAGCCAAATGAGGGCGCATTGTTGTGCGAGTGCCTGCCCGGATCAACGACGCATTCCGTAGATTACACGGATTGTAGTGGCAGCAGTTCATGCTAGCCAGGAATAGCCAAGTGAAGCTACAACCTTGTAAACCAGCGACAACTCCCGAGTAGAAATAACGCCTTCAAAACGGCATGGTAGCCGAATACCGCAGAATCCTGCACGGCGATGGGGGCTCGAGAACAGCAACGGCACTCTGCATCCCCTAGCAAACACAAGGAAGTTCTAGGCATAGCCAGGGACTTTGTAGAATGCCGAACCTGAGGTTGCGATACGCCAAGCAGACGGGTGTATGTTTGGCTGAGTCTGAGGACTCTGGAGGGTTGAGGGTCACACGGCTTCACCCTTCAGCACGGTCTCAAAAAAGGGTGCTGAGAGAACGTAAGAGTTCAAGGTTCAGAGTTGGGGTTTAGGGTTTGAAGTTGTAAGCCAGGGTTGGAGACTGGAGAAATTGTGATGAATGAAATAATATGAGCTGTAGTCTAAACACCGTACAGGGGGCTATATATGGGATTATATAGGGCACTGTTATAGGAGTTACCAAGGGGGATGCTCGGAGTCTAGACTATCGCTCATATCAAGAACATGCGAAGAAGTGGTGATAAGTGATAAATGAAGGACGTGCCAGGCACATATCAGCTCCGAAAAGAAATGCGATGTTGAAGCAAGCATTCTTACTGCCAGCAGAAAATGTTTCGCGCCTAACCAGCACCGCGGCAATACCAAGATCCTAGACTTGAAGCAGTCGTTGACAGGAGATGGATTTGCAGCCAGGCTTGGTGTGTGCTGCTTTGTCCAAAGCGCTGCAGCCTACAGCATGTCACTGCGCCTTCCCCTGCTATGAACATACAGCGAAGGAAGTTACATTTTCAAGCAAGACGCCTCAATTCCCCGTCATGGGCCTTGCACAGGGGACAACTACTGGATATCTGAAGCCGTGCTGTGGGTGAAAGAATGGGCCGCCCAGATGCAAGAGCGCTTGCTTTACCAACTATTAGGGATCCAAGTATACTGTATACAAACAATGCGCACATTGGCCGCAAACTCTGTAAATACTCCCTACATTGGACTATTTGGATCCGCAGGGAACTATCGGGATTTCACAGCGAGACTAAGTAGATGTAGTTGGAAAGTCCAACAAATTGCACTGCGGCATTTGTCCAGCTGCTATTGCTGGTCGGCACACCTCCACTCATTTTGGAGATGCAGTGTAGTGCAGTCGTGCTTACTATGATGGACAGTGTTGCTGCGGTTTAGCAACCGTCAACAACAAAACCCAATTAGAGACATTTAGAGACCATTGCAAGATAGTTTCCTTTGGGCGAGGGACCCCTAACCCCTACTAGTATTTGGGTCGAAAGAAATATCAAAGTCATGGTCCTAGATTCCTTTTGTAAATAACTACTGGTTGTCTGTTGCAAGGGCAGACCCAGAACCCTAAACCCCTACACCCTAAACCCCTAAAACTTAAACCCTGAGGGCAGGTTTAGCTGTGACCAAGGTCGGGCAGGGGCCTGTGGCATATGGGTACAAGCTGTTTAGGGTTTAGGAATGAGACGTTATAGCGATACATAGGGACATATAGGAGGGAAACCAAAATTAGGCAACATCATGGCCCAAGAATTTTCAAAAACGGCAAAACGGACCATCATTCTACATACTTTGCAAGTAAGCACTGGCTGTAGGGTCCTAGAGGAAGATCGTGAAGCTTTGCCGGCATAATGCGTATCTCCGAAAAGAGCCCGCATTATGAATCCCAAGCTGCTTCACAGGCCCCTACATTTTGGGAGATCCCAGATGAACTACAGTCTAAATTCCTGGTATCCTCCTTAATATCCGCCCCTATAGAAGTCCACTATATAATCCTCCCCAATGAAAAGAGTTTAGCCTAAACCTTGAATAAACGGGGTTAGACAATCCCCTATGTAACCTCCTTTACGAAGTGTAGACTGTAGCTCAAAAAAGGGTTTCCTTCAAGAAGGCAGATTTTGGGGGTTGTGCAGACACCTCAAAGAAAGTTCTACCAGCAGAGTGCGAGTAGGGTTTGGGGTTTGGAGTTTAGGGTTTAGGGTGTAGGGTTTGGGGCTTAGGGTTTAGGGAGGGTATCAAACAACTGAACCAGAGCATCCACAACCTCTAGCTCCAGTCATCAGTGGCGGTGTTGTTTCGAGTGTGTCTCATCCGCATCAAGAAATGCTCCACCAAAAATCAAACTATGAGAGCCATCAGCTGATCCACCATCAACGAGCAGGTGAACGCCATGTTCGTCACGTACTATTAAGAGTACTGGCGTATCCGTGCTAGTCCCAAACCCTAAGCCCTTTACTAAACCCTAAGCCAACTGCTGTTGCTACGATTTGTTCCCCACAGCTGCATGCTAAGAGTGATAGATGTTTGGGTAGGACGACGCCCAACATGCCTTGGCAGTCTTCGCCTAGGGTTTAGGGCTTAGGGCGTGAGGTTTAGGGATTGGGGTTTAGGGCTTTATAATGTTTAGAGATTGGGATTGGGGTGTAAGGGTTGAGGATTGGGGTTTAGAGTTCAAGATTTAAAGATTAGGTTTCAGGACTTACGCTGCAAGATTGGGCCGTTACATGTGGTTCCTAATTGGGTACACCCCAAACCCTAACTTGACTCTTTAGAACCTTCTGCCTGCTTGGGAACAGTGAGTTAGGCAAATGTGCCCTAAGGCCTCAGACCTCAACAGCTTTAAATCCTATTGGGTTTAGGGTTTAGGGTTTCAGGTTCAGGTTTTAGGGTGTAGGGTTTAAGGTTTACGGTTTGGGGTGTAGGGTTTAGGATAAAAACTCTTCAGACCGCCAACTTCTCAGAAATCCAACTTAGGAATATGTGGGCGAGCTCACTGCTAATCTCGAGTCCAACCTTCTTCTCATCAGTCCTGAATGTATGCTGCCTCTTGGCGTGGTCTAGAGCATATAACCTTGGGTTCCTAACCCTAAACCTTAACTAAACCCAAAACTGCAAGGGAACCCCCTAGTTTAAGGAAATGATAAGGCTGAATGGAGAACTGCCAAGGGTTCAGCATTTTAGGATAACCCTACAGCCCTAAACCATGTAATCAAGGCAGATTAAAATTCAATAGGGCATGTTAAGGTTCTTTTTTGAAGTGAGTCTAGACGCCCTGAATTTCTTTATATAGGGGATAATATAGGGGAACTCTATAGGGCTTATTAGGGGGGATGCTAACAGTCTAGACTATGGCCGGTTTGGGGTTCAGGGTTGAGGGTTGAGGGTGTTGGGGTTTAGGGTTTTGGGGTTCAGAGTTTAGGGTTTTGGGGTTCAGGGTTTAGGGTTTTGCGTTTTGGGGTTTGGGGCAGGAAGCAAGGAATACGGCCGGCAGGACAACCTAGTGACTCCTAGTGTCCTCGCGATTTTGTGTGTCGTTGTCGCTGAATCTAGGTTCTTATGCCTGATGTTAGGCCCCCCACTCACTAGTAGCGACAGATAGTGACAATCAGGGACAAGGTAGCTTTTCAGGCTCCCTGTATACGCCAAGTAGACAAAATCCTGCACGACCCTAAACATAGTGTAGTAGCATAATTCCTGTGGCTTAGCTATAGAGGGTCATGCAAATTTGGCCATTGAAGACATTACTGGTGAGCCTGAGCCTTAAGCCGTCTTAGGAACAAAAAACACAAGCATAAGCTTGTTGGAAGCGATATTCCTAGCTAGGCGATATTCCTACCTTCTGGGGGATGATATATGAGGGGCTTTAAATGGGATATGCCTGTCTTTCTACTTGCTTATGTGCTTGTTTTGGCCCCTAGCACCATCGGGTTCCGTGGCACTCCTGTCTGGCAAAATCCTTCATGAGGCCGTGGGTATTGATGCAGCTGGGCTTCAAAACCTGCACAGACTTGCTGGTTCGGGCTTGTAAGCGTCTTCAAAGGTTTTAAAATATGGGGACATACAGGTACAGAGGGAGGTATACAGGGATAGAGGTGTTGGGATTGTATAGGGGTATATAGGGGAATGGAAACACAAGATGAAAGCTATGTCTGAGCAGCGTTTGTTTGCGGATCCTATGGTTCACAGCATAAGATGGCTCCCTTTTTTGGGCATGGTTCTTTATCAGAAGAATGGAATCCTACTTGGTTCACTCACCCAAAAGAGCTACTCAGGTGTCTCTGTTGGATGCTGTCTCCACGTCGTACGAGTCCTACTAAATTGTCATTGCAGTTAATATTGTACATGCTGGGAAAGACTTATATGTATATGGCGTAGTATAGGGTGGAGCGGTACCCTAGGTTGGCGTCTCCACCCCAAATCCTAAACCCTGTAAACCCTAAACCCTATGAGCCCTAAACAGCAGGCTTTGTTGTTCAGATGTTCAGGGCTTCTGCAACAGAAGCGAACAGGATTCAGAGGATGATAAGCTACGCTGCTATAAGGGGCTAAGGGTTTAGGGGTTTTGGGTTTAGGGATAAGGAGTTAAGCATTTAGGGGTTTTGGGGTTGGGGGTTTCCGGGTTTAGGTGTTTATGGGTTTCGGGTTTTGGCAAACGCCGTTTTCAAAAGAGATGATGGCTCCGAATTACAATTGGTGGACAAATTCCCGCGTGACCCCAGGTATATCTCAAACAATAATTCCGGTGATATAGGTATATGCTTCATGCAAGGCTTTGTCCATCAACAGTATGTCAGCCGTGGTTCAGTTCGGGTGCATGCGAGAGTTGATCAGCTATTCTGAATGTCATGGATACAAGCAGGAGGGCCGACTAAACAACATGATATCAGCCTGAGCAGCGCTGGCGACAACCGCAATAACATCACAATTCTGACCACTATGATGTTCGCCAACATGAGTATCAGCCGTAGCAGCCGCAGCAGCGGCAGGCAGCACTCTCGTTGGGTCTCAGCCAAGGTATCCAGCCTCTCACAAGCATCTCAAGACCTATGCTTCAGACTTTGCCAAGCTCCAGCGAAATTTGCCCGGAGAAGAGCTTACTGATGTGATTGATCCGCAAGTGTTGCCCTTCGGCTGCATTGTCGTCTGTAATGGTTGTGACGGTTGATGCTAAAGCTCCTACATGGCTGAGTACGTTATACCTAGGGAACTATCATGCTTCATTATCCGAAGGGCATGCAGGAAGTCTAGTATCCACTGCAAGAGCTGCGTCGCTGGACTTTTACTTGAGCTGGACAGTATGTAAAGGCTTGCGGGCCAGTGTGGAAGGTTAAACCATTCGCACTTATAGCATATACCCACATAATAGTAATATTTACATATACACATATTTTACATACATGCACGTATAGATGTGTGCATGTATACATGTGTAAATAGTGATGTATACATCGATATGAATACGTATATGTGTATTTTCGTGTAGACAGATACATTCATCCCAACACATTTTCTCAAGGGCCCCCTAGAATGGGGGCCATGCTTTCAAGGTAAGGGCCTGTCACTCACCAAATCCCTTCATGCTGTATTAATAACAACCCCATCCACCCCGCCAGTAATGAATCTCCTTCATCTAGTGCCACTATATATCAGATGGAATATTTATCATTGGGGGGTGGAGAGTTGTTTAAATTGCGGGGAAGGGACTGCTAAGATACGTTCTTCCGTCATCCACCCCGCCAGTACTGAATATCCTTCATCTAGTGCCACTATATATATATATCAGATGGAATATTTATCATTTGGGGGGGTGGAGAGTTGTTTAAACTGCGGGGAAGGGACTGCTCAGATACGTTCTTCCGTCTTCAGGTGTTTGGCTGGCTAAGGGGACAGCATTGCTTACTTGGAGGGTTAGGGGTGAATAGTAAATAGGTGAGGACAGGGACTGTCGTGCTTAAGACGGATGGTTATCCTGTCTTTTACAGGGAGTGCAGTTCACAAGCACCCAAGCTGTAGTTCCCCGAACCTCCATGTAGGGTGCGGCACTGCCAGAAGTACACCACACCCTAAACTCTAAACCCTAAACTGTACACCGTAAGTCTCTCAACTCAAGGTGCCGGCAAAAAAAATCACAACTTGCCCAGGAACCACCTGGTACACAACTCTGGACGTCGGAAAATCTCGGCACAACTCTTCCGGTAGGCCTGGGCCCCTATCTGGCTCTATCTTTTGGGTACTGCCCCCACTCTGTGACAGTTGGATAATGTACATAATATAGTTATATATAGCACGCAATATGACGCCTAATATAGGCTGTTGCAGGGTGGGGGCAGTACCCAGTCTATCTGTGTTCAGAGTCTAGGACACTAAACGCTAAACCCTCAACTTTATTTGGAGGGTCAGGGGACGTAGTAAGTAGGTTAAATAAGCCCTACACCTCATATAATAGCCTTAGTTATCCCCAATAGTAACCTGCTTATTAAGTCTCCTTGACCCTCCAAGTAAGGTGTTGGGGACCCACCAGCTCGAAGGCAAACAACATGATTGGAATGTCCTGTGTCATGAAGTAGACTTGCAGCGGATAATGAAGTACCCCCTACTAATAAGCCCCTCTCCTTAAGAGGGACTGACAGGGATCCTAATATTAAGGCCCTTAAAAGGAGGGGGGTTATTGATCACGGGTCTGCATTACTCGTACAGGATCGGTTCAGTTCGCGGCAGTGCAGCAATTCTGCGAGAGCCAAAGCCATAAACTGAGAGGGGACCATGCACCATCCAAGTAAGTGCCGTCTTTTCGCGTCATTGCCGCTGCCGCCCCACAATTTGGCTCACTATCCTACCTGATCTAACCCTAGGCCAACAACGCTTGTAAACCCCTTGTCAAATTTGGTAGTCTCCTTCCAAAACCTGAACGTAACCCCAGAAACCTCAGCAACACATGTGAACACCATAATAGATTTAATTCGCTGAGCGCATCATCTTCGACCTTTTGCAGTAATTATATATGGTAGTTCCCACTCCTTTCTATGGGTACCCCAAACGTGCCTCCTTAATTTTTGGGGCCCCATTTCTAATATATGTGTAAGGATAAGCCTTTAAAGGCCAGGAAACTCAGGTATACCGAACCCTACACCAAGACCACCGTATGCGACAAACGAACTCTGGTCGCAAACCAAAACCTTGTGGCCAGGAGCTGGGGGTAAGAGTATTTTACCTAGACCCGCCAATTGCCCTCGATTTAGGCCGAAGTGCCTACTACAACCCCAAGTAAGGGTACTGCGAGGGTCCGGGTAGACCGTGTTCAGAAGGGGGGGAGAGGGGCGGGGCATGCCAGCTGGCGCCAAAAACTTCTTTGGTGGGTTTGAGTTGTGTTGGATTTAGGGTTTAGGGTTGGTTACTCAATCTGCCTACACTCTAAAACCTAAGCCCGAAACCGTGTGGCTCTACACCAGCTTCCAGCAGCAGGAAATGCTGGCAGCGGACCCGGACAGGCAGCATTCACGCTGAACACCTGAGTTTGCTTGTTTCTTCCAGATTGCAGCTTGTCAAAGTCGGCATGTGCTAATCTAAGTGATGCTAGGTATGCATGGTGGCTAACATGAGACTCTTAGGGGTTATTTCGAGGAACTTTCACATGGGGGTTGCCAGAAATTGTCCCTTCTTTGAGGATCCTCATACTCGGGACAATCTTGCAGAATATTGCGGTAACCAACCCTAAACTCTGAACCCTAAACCCCGGTAGGTGTTGGGATCCCCTATGTGTGAAACGCCCCGATCGTGGGCTCCTTAGGAGCCACGCTGCTGTCAGGGAGTGCATCACTACTCTCAATGTGGTAGTTTCCCAAAATAGAGGGACCCCAATATAGACCCCAAAATACTATAGTCCATATTATAGGGACCCCCAAAAAGGTACCCCTAATTTTTGGGAAGCTCCCATGTCAACACCTCTCCCAACTGACATTCAAGAGGGTTCTGGAGTCAGCATTAGGGGTACAATGAGGGTTAATATTCGTATTATCTTTATTATCCAGCTGCTACCCGCTGGGGGCAACAGATGCTATAGAATACCTAGCCACCCTCCTAAACCCTAAACCTTACCCTCTGTACTACCTCCCCAAGGTTACCCCTTAACTAGGCACGTTTGTGGTCATGAATTGTTACCATAACCACCTCACTTTATGTTACGTTTCCCCTTAGTTATGCCTGCTTAGCGTTAGCTGGGGGCTAATTGGGCAGGGACTCTTGATGCAGGGTGGCGTTTGGGGGCCGGGTAGGGGAGTAGTAGAACTCATAAGGACAAAAGGTCCAAGAGTCCGCAGCCCACAAAAAGATGCTGTTGATGGAGGACGTTGGGGTTTAGGGTTTGGGGTTCAAGGATGGATTTAGACTTCAGAGGTTCAAATTTCCTCCATCAGCCGTATGCAGGTATGCCGAACAAACTGCCACTACAAAGTCAGGCCATATTCCTAGCATTCTCATCGTACAACGGGAAATATTCATTCTTAGGGTGATATGAGTAGCATGTTATTTAGGGGTTAATATGGTTGCTGATAGAGAGTAAGATTGTAAAGTATCCTCCTGTTGAGGTACAGTATTTTATATCAGGAGTATAATCTTACTTGGTTCCACCACCAAAAATATCTTACTTGGTTCAACCACCAAAAAAAAGGTACTCAGATAGGTATGATGTAGAGGCAAGGAAGGGAACCTATGACGGCGCCAGCTTCATGACAGTTTCCATGTGCTTTTCAACTTGGCTCTCTATTCTCCTACTAACTCTAAGCCCGAAATCTAACACCCTGAATCTTGGGTACTGCCCCCCCCCCNNTATATTAGGGGTCCTGTTAAGGGCTGTATATAACCATATTATAGATATTATCCAACTGTTACTGAGCGGGGGCAGTACCCAACCTGAATCCTTACCATGATTACGGCTCTGCCTGTAAATTCTTGATATATACCGCGCTAAACCCTAAACTCATTTCGGGTTGCAGCATTTTCTTAGGGGGAGGTGAGCCCTACATAAACATCTCAATATGTGACCATACGTGATCCTTACGCAACCCTGTGTACGGTATGTAACTCGTGTATACAAAGATATGTATAAGCGGCAGTTTCCATGTCAGTTTCCTTCTTCTTTTCCATGTTGATTTTCCATCATGGGAGGGGTAATATCCTTAGATAACCCCTATAACCCCTGAATAACCCTAAGCCCCAAATCCTAAACCCAACAAAAACAAACCCTAAACCCACAAATCTCCTTAAACCCTAAACCGACCCCAAGACTGGGGGAGGTTCTTATTCCCTTGACTGATCTTCAGCTCGAAGAGTAGAAGCGTCAGCAGGGTTGGGCTCTGCCTCATTTAGGGTTTGGGGCTTAGGGCGTAGGGTTTGGGGTTTAGGGTTTGGGGTTAGGGTTTAGGGTTTAGAGAGGAGCCTAGAGTTCAGGGTTTGGGGTAAGGTTTCAGGTTTATGTAGGCCTCTGAACCTTAGCCAAAAACAGGGCTTAGGGCTTACGGTGCGCACAGGACTGAGGGCGTTGGGCTCCCTTTTGTCGCCTTTAGCTTCTCTTGCTCTCTTGTTTCGAATCGTTTCTGGGACCCTGACATGTGTCTTCAAGGATACTAGGAAAGAGGAGCCCTGGGCCGTGATGTTGAGGCATCCCGCATTTTCAATTGTTAACGGCCCGCGGTGAACTCCCCACAGCCGCACATGCATGTAGTGCATGCTGCCCCGAACTGGCTTCTTGAACATTTTTCTTTGCAGCAAAAGGGCGACGTGTGCCTCTGGCATCGAAGTGCTGTATTGCAGGCACTGCAACAAATCCAGAGGGTCCAAGTACCCAATAATTAGGTACTTGGGAATTGGGTAATAGCAATTCATTAGTAAGTTTTGGGCAAGTATATGATTATTGGGTACTTGGACCCTTAGGGAAAGATGAAAGCTGTTGGGTATCAATGACAGCTTGATTCTGAGGGAGCCTTGAAGCTACTGCGTTCAGTTTAGCTACGATAGCTCGTGCTGGTAGTTGCAGGCATCTTGACTCAGGGGTATGTCTGACTATTATTACTCTTCCTATTATTACTTTTATTATTATGCTTATTGCATATTATTGTTACTATTCTTCTTATTAGCAGTATGGTCATTGTTGTTGTTGTTGTTGTTGCAGTACCTGATGTTCTGGCAAGGTGTGCAGCAGCCGGGCGCTCATGATGGCAAATGTTCCCTCAGCATGCTTTCCGCACGAGATGGATTGCGACAGCTTGCTACCTGCACCCTGACCCTAAGGCCTGTGGTTTAGGGTTTAGGGGCTTCGGGTTTGGGGTTTAGGGTGGCCTCTGCCAAGGACCCCACTGTCGGACGCTGCTGCGGCTATGGGGGCAGCAGCCAGGCCTGGGAATTTGCCCATTGCAAGCACATTTTCAAAAGAGGCTGCGCCTGCTGTGTGAGGAGGCTGATAGAGTGGTTTTCCTTGTTTCCATTCCCCCATGTATGCCCTCTAAACTCCCTCTCTCTCTATATATATATATATCTATGTGTATATATATATATATTCATATGCATATATACACTTGTTTTCATGTTTTGTATGGTTTTCTTCTCCATTCCACGATAATGCTGTATGATATTTGGAGGAGACTGGAGCAGAAGCAGCTTCGTCCTTACCGCTTGGTTGTCAGCAGGGTCAACACACTTTCGGTGCGTACTGCCCCCACTCAGCAACAGTGGTTTTAGCGTTCAGGTTTTAGGTTACGAAGCAGTCATAGATGGCCATTAATATGTGACCTTCAGTATAGACCGTGACAGGGTTGGGGCAGTACCCCATGGGCACGGTGTGCACATCTAAGGTTCCGACTCGACTTGAAGCTCAAGGTTGACGATGTCAATGCCACGCTGTTGCAATTGGGGGGTTTTGGGTAGTAGGGTTTAGGGTTTGGGTTTTGGGGTTTTAGGGTTTGGGGGTTCGGTTTTAACAGCTAGGGCTTGCAGCTGCATCTTGCGTGCAATTGCGTGGCGGGATCCTCGCAACATGCAGCTGAGCTGTCTACCTAGACTATGGAAGCCCTAAGGGGGCCCCATCATAAGAGACCTGTTGGGACCTTAGGGAGCCCTGGGGAGGCCTTAGGGAGGTCTTAGGGAGGCTTACTTATAGGTCCCCATATAAGACTTAGTAGGTTCTAGATGGGATTAGATTTAGGTCAGTTCTAATCAGGGGACTTACTGCCCCATTTCAAAGAGCACTTGCTAATTCTCCTGAGTCTTCAAGTAGTGTTCCTAACTGCAGCTGGCCGTAGTGTTGGCGACTCGTAAGACATAGAGAAGTTGCTTTACTTTCCCCAACCCCGAAAAATAGAATCCTGTTCTAGCAGTTACAGCGGCTAAGGGAACAAAACCCCGTTATCAAGAAAGTTTAGCTAGCGTTGATGCAGGTGGGCCTCTCTGATGCCCAAGCACAAGCCCTTGGCTCAGCCACGCGGTTTAGTGCCTAGGGTTTAGGGTCACGCGCCCTTGGCTCAGAGTTTGCTCCAATCCACATGCAGGCCAAGCAGCAACGTGGCAATGGATATTTGTCAAAAGAGCCCCAAACCCTAAACCCCAGTTTAGGATTCTAGGTACCCCAGTAGTACC
>CAJNIZ010042859.1:2304-12390 GCA_905231905.1 Symbiodinium pilosum
TCGCCAATCTATTGGGACTGTTAGGTTGTTATACACTAGTCGAGACATTTGCCACAGAAGGTTTGCAACAGATACATTGGCAACGCATCGCCAAACAGCTTCTCTTGACGACAGAACTTTACGAGCAAAGGGTAGCTATGGGAGCACACTTCCTCAGCAATACACATATGCACTATCAAAGTCGAATAAAGTGACATATGGTGGTAGCGAACATGCATGACGGCGTCGGTGCTAATCTTGATTGTCATTGAGTTACTCAGGCAGAAAGCTCATGCGGACATAGCTCACTCACTAGCCTCAGGAAGCTGCATGATCAGGACTCATGATTCGCTTGTCTGAGATTGTAGGTGTCCAATCTCGAGCCTGCGTATGCAGTGCATTCTATCCCTTTGTCTGGGGCCCTAGACCTCAAAGCTGAGGCAGCTGTTGGTGCTGGTATGCGTTTTCTCAGGTCTCTGGTCCCTTGGCTGCTTTTGGGGCCTGGCACTTCTGCCAGTTTTAAGACGCACAGTGTTGCTCTAATAGCCGCCAGCCTCATTCAGATAAACTCCGGTCAGTGTGACTCTTGTAAGTCGACGTAGCCATGTGGACATACCCAAATGTCACTTTGCCCAAACAAGGCTTCTCGTCGTTGCTGGTATGCTTGTGTGTGTGCGCGTGCATAGCCCCCAGTCTTGGACAAATCCATATCCGGCCCAACCACGATGCCTTGTTCCTCCTATAGCCCTGCGTCGAAGCAGGTACGGGCTGCTCACCCGGCCGAACCACATGAGACTGCAGATTGCCAACGCGCTGCTCACCAAGCGCAGCTTGGCAAACTTACCACGCGGTCAGGGCCCTGAATAAGTTGAGTAAGCTCTTACTCACCTACCTGCTCAGTGGATAACCTTTAACCTTGAGTTATAAAGTAACAAGACCTACGTTCAAAAACACCCACTCTTAAACACCCATTATTGACCAGAAGGCTAACAACCTTCGAGCAGTCCTGGGACAAATAGGAGCCATCATTGTGGCAAGCGCCGTGAATATAATATGTTGAGTGCAGCAGCCTGGATCTTTCATTGTTCTTCAACATGGGCTAAGGGTGTAACATTCTCAGCCTTCAAACCTCGCAGATGCCTCAAGCCATCAGTAGCATCAGTTGTTCGCAACCTGCAAAGCGGTCGGCATGAACACCTTCAACTGCCCGCAATGAAGCCCTGAATCCGACACCGCTTCTTGGAAGCAGCAGGTCACCTGATCTACGCACTGGGCTCGCTGAACGCCCTTGTGGTCTTGGCAGCTTTACGCAAAAGATCGGTTTGTGTTTGAGACTTTCAGGTGCTCAGGGCATCCCGAAGTTATGGCTTGGCGCTTTGGGGTCATAAGACCTGTCCAAAGTCCTGACATTCCCTCTTTGTTTGTGCATGAACAGCATAGCCCAGCTGCAAACTAAGCCACCCTACATGGGCAACCAATTTCAGCGGATCACATAGATGCAGTAGTTGCGCAGGTACCAGTGCAAAAAGACAAGTAGCACGATGCACCTCTGGTTCAAAGACTTCGGATCATTATGAGATTGCTGCAGCTCCTCAGCCAGAACTACAGGGGCGCCTCGCGGGGTGGGGTGGAGGTAGGGTGGTGATTCCCAAGCCAGCTTGAAACAGCTGTTCCTTGCGGCGGCCTTCCTGTAAGACTTCGCAGGGTCCACGTGCCCACGAGTCGACTCTATTGTTGTGCCTATATCCGGCATACCGCAGGAGCCCATAGTCCCAGATAAAAGTGCCCAAACAAAGATGTCAGGCTGGGCCCCATGTGCTACAGCCGTTGTGAAAAAAGTAGCTTACATTACTGGGCCCGGAGGCCCCTTACTAACATAGAGGTGGTCCTCATCAGCCTGCCAGCTCCATGCAAGTATCTACAGGTGAGGGTAACGTGAGTCTCCAATTTGGGTCATGCAGAGCACCTAGTTGGAATGTGCCGCCTTGGACCCTTCGTCGTGGAAAGTGCAGAATCATTCAGGAACTCTTTTAAACACAAGAAAAATCAGCAAAAAATTGCCAGCTCTATGTACTAAGCTCAGGTCTTCTACCGCATGATGATCTTTGCCATCATCGGCGCGTCGTTGATGTTTGTCCCTGGGCCTGGGGCAGGTTGGGTTTTGTTGCGTGTTTTTGGGAGATTCCAGAGAGAAAGCAACCGTAGTTAGGATGTCCTAAAAAAGGGTTTGGTAACTAGTCTATAGGATTTTGCATTGCCGCGATATGCAGCCGGTCCATGTTTCTGTTGCGATGATTTTGCCTAGGAGTTCCTTCGGAATATGGGTATGAGTGTATACTTAGCGGCTTAGCGTTTGCTCCTCGCAGCCCCACATCCTGCTTTCTAAGCCCAGAATGCCACCCTGAAGCCCTTAAAACCCAAAACTCTGAACCATGACATGGATTTCAAACCCAGGTCCTGGGCTCAAAGGTCCCAGCAGAAGCTTCCGACCCTCAAGGGCCTAAAACTGTCTAGTTTGCTTGGGCAAGAGAGGGGATGCCCAGTAAGTTAGAAGCTCAGGCTTTGGGGGACAGTAATCCTACTGCATTTAAATTTGCATGTTTGACTTCGTTTGGGCCAGAAACTTACCAGCTAGGGTGACCTCCATAATTTGAAAGGGTTGTTTTGTTTTCTTGCATGCCTTACTGATGGCTAGAAGAAGGCCCACCAATGCCATACTGTTGATGGAGGAAATCTTGCGCCACGCTGCATACCAAATACCCAGCGATTGGGATCCTAAGTGGTGCAAGATGTTCTTGGCTCTGGCCCAGGTTTTGCTCCACGCTGGCCTTCATGCCGTCCCTGTGAACGCCAAGGGGAAGCTAGAAGAAGAGGGCTCTGAGCCTTACCTGCAAGTAGGTTTGGGGTTTGGTGTTTTGGATCGGGTGGGGTGTAGAGAGAAAGCGTTGAACCGCATGATTTTTGAAGGTCAGCTGTCGAAAAGTGGTCTTTACTTGATGGTGGTTTGTTCTAAAGGTGTGCAGGGGTATTGTGACGCCACATGCATGTTTTGAGAAGGTGCCCCTTGCACGCCCCAAACTCGTCATCACATTGAGGACGACCAAAGACGCATCTCTAATTTTGGAAACCACGGTATGGATTGGGTGTGCGTGCTCGGAAGTGGTGATTCGAGTGCTATCTTTCTCAAGCAGATCAGTGAAGTACATTTATACAGATCGTGTCGGGTTTGTAGGGCCTGGAGAGATTACTTAGGGTTTGGAGTTTAGGATGGTGAGTGTTCAAGGCGTTCAGGAGGTGTAATTAGGTCTGAGGATCTGAGACGCCATGGAAATGGAAAAGGGCCCTGCAAAGACGTTCTGGAGGTCACTGGAAATGTAACTGGGACTGGGAGTCGGCCCCGCAAAGACTATAGCCTTTTTGGATGGATATGGGCTGCACGGAGTTCCAGATTGGGGGAGGTTAGAACTTAGGGTCCCGCATCTTTGCTGCAGAGGGATGGTAGAGAACAACTAGGATGAAAGGCGGGCTTATCTAAGCTGCCCTAAACCCAATGCAGGATGACGGCACTGTTGGCTTCGTATGTCAAAACTCTCCCCCACCGGATCTGTAAATCTTGTGTTTCAGGAAGGGTGCATCTGGAATAAGGGCTTTGGGTGTTGAACGTACGGAGGTAGTATTTAAGGTTGTTCCTTCACACATCTAAACATTCCTATGCGAAAAATGGGGTGTGCATATTGATACGGGACATATGCACCCAAGGAAGGGGAAACACTGAACCCATGCCACACCCAAGCCTGGGCGGCTGTGCTTGCTTTTAAGGATGCTTAAGCTAAGCTACCATATTACGGGTATGTAGTAAGTAACAGGCTTTCGTTACTATCGTAACCTAGTTCAAGTTCCTTCAGCAGTCCAGAAGATTTGCAAGCCGATCCACGCTCAGGAGCAATCTGCCCCAATCGTGTGAGCTGGCAGGAACCACCTCACATCAGGGTGCTTTGCAGGTTAAACTTGCTGGTTCTTAGGGTTGAGGGGTTGGGGATATGGACATCTATCATACAGGGATTAGATTCCCTTACGCTGTAAGCTAAAGTTGTTCATGGGGGAGGGGTTTCAGCCTTTAGACTTGGGTGCAGTGGGATGATGATACCTGTCTTCCTGGTGAGCATCATGGAGGCTGAGACATGCCCTGCTCATTATTCTTGTTCTTATGATCATCATCAGGATGATTATGAATACTCTTAGCCTTATGTGATCATGAGTAGCTGCTGAGTCCAAAATTTTGAAGTTCACAATGTCCCGGCGATGAAGATCCGGATGTTCCACCAATCCAAACAATGATTCCTTGAAATTTGATGTTCCGTATTGCGTGCAACGGAGATTCTGGGCGTTAAGGCCATGCCCCCACCCAGCATCTAGAGTTGGCCTGATTGTGGCCACGGTGGCATCGCCTATAACAAAAATGGTGGGATTATTGGGCCCATCTAAGTTAAATGAGTTCTTGAACACGTCATTGAGCCTTCCTGTTTGTGGCTTTGACGGGTCTATGGGCATTCTCCGTTCCTTCTGTGTGCCAGGGAGCCAATCGTGCACGTACAGTAGCTGGCACAGCTGTGCCGGAAAATTCTCACAAACTCTGAGGTCCGCGTGCTGCATTGCTACCCCTTCTGAAGTTCATAAATGCTTTTGAAGATTTTGCGTCTTGCCCAGGCTTCGCTGTGGCTCAGAAGCAGGATATGAGGCTCTACGACTTTCAAGGGTCTACATTGGGTACTGCCCCCACCCAGTAACAGTCCATATTAGGGATCCTATTCGGGGCTATATATAACTATATGATACAAATTATCCAACTGTTACTGAGGGGGGGCAGTACCCAAGGTCTACATGTTCTTCAGGTTTGTAGTCACCTTGCCTGACTATAGGCCTCCTCCGCAGAAAATCAGCAATGTCATCCAATCGTTGTGTTCCAGCGCTCCTTGGTGGGGGGGGGGGGTTACGCTAGCGAGAGCATTCTTGGCTTAGGGTTTGTTATCGTCCATTGAAATTGAAATGGGGGACTTACTTTTTGTAAAAGGCAGTACATGGCGGTCTTGTGCCCCAACTGCAAGAAGAACCCCAACAGAGCTGGTCGTGATGCCAGTGTGCACTACTGCTGTTGTCCCGAACATTCCCTCCCAGCTGTCTTACATGAACTATACTCTAAACTCCTAGTATCCCACTTCGTAACCCCTATAGTAGTGACTATATAGTCCCTCATAAAGCGCCTTTGAGGAGTTTATTGTGGCTGGCATGATCGTTGCTGTCAACAGACTTGCAGTTCATGTCAGGTCTCGCCTGCATACAGCATGGATATCCAAACTGCGCATGTCATACATGCACCGACGTTAGCACGTGAACTACCATGGATTCCTCTTGCGGGAGAGGCTGGCATCCACGTAGTGTAGGTGAGTGATGGACTGGAATTCTAGCTCATTCATAGAGTGGAGCCCGTTACTGTAAGGAAGTCAAGCGTGCAACGAGATGTGGAGCTTTCCCACTCTAGAAGGGGTAGAGCCCACGTTATGGCTAGGTAACATCCTGTAATTACTTTCATGTGTTTATCGTTATCGATAAGTAGATGAAGCTAATGACTTGGGTAATTGCTGCCCCCACTCATTGAAAGTTGGACATGTTTACACTATACTTACATAAAGCCCTTAGTATGATCCCTATGATAGACTGTTAATGGGTGGGGGCAAGACCCAACTAACGACCCACTAGCGTTTTGTAGCATGCGTTGCTAGGTTAGCTTTTAGCTTAGACAGGGTACCTGAAATTGGGTTTCCTGCAAATTTCTGGGATTCCCCTTACAAGGGCTACAGTGTTGTAGGGTGTATATTGGGGTCCCCATGATGAGGACTGTAGTATTGTAGGGTCTATGTTGAGGTCCCACAGTTTACAGAAATTACCATGTCGCAGTTAAGAGATGATGCCCGGACCTAGGAAAGGACAGAGGATCGTGCGCGCGCATAACTTGAGCGGAAAAAGTGTGCATTTGCCGTCATTTCTTTCGAGGGAAAGTCAAGAGACATTTGACTCCAAAGGGTCCGTGTACTTTTGTGGTATATGCTTGTGGCCCACAAGGGTTGCCACATGGTACTGTAGGAGCCAAAAATTCTACGATCTGGCTACATGGACCCTTTGTGGAAGATCTACTTGGAGAGTTAAGGGGATTCATCAAGTAGGTTAACAGTTCGGATAAGGACAAGGAACCTTACTTTATAGATCATAATAGGGGTTATTATCCTACTTACTACGGCCCCCTGACCCTAGATGTAACTGGGTTATTGCAAAGGAGCCTAAATTGATGTTGCCAAACAACTTGCTTTGTAATAAACAGGGGGGTTTGGTAATTCAGCTGATGTTCCTTAACAGCAACCCAAGCTAATCTCAAAGAAGAGCAGCTTATGGGGATCACAAGTTCATCATCGATGTAAGTACAGCATTTACTTAGATCGGGTTGTCCTCCGCCATGCGTGCTGCTCCCCACAAAACCAATCCAATCGTAGGTAGCTGGATCAGCAAAACCTTGGGCAATGCGCGATGGAGAAGAAGCACCCCCCCTTTCTTACTGCAGTCTTCTGGTGTACGCAGGACATCCTAATTGTTGTCCATCATGGTGGACAGTAATCTGAGTTGTTCAGAGGTTACAAGTTAGAGTTGTCAGAGAGAGCCTATTAGACAGTTCAGTCTTCGGCATTTATGGTCGCTTCAGGGTGAGCGTGTGCCCTAAGGCCCCACTTCCGGGCAGAACATTCTATTGAACATTGCCCTTCATTACCAACACACACAGAGCTTTGCATGGTAGGAACTGAATAATTAGGCCTGGATCTTCACAACACGCCATGCACAATCCACACACTGACCCCGTCTACCATCCTGAAAATATGTCGCTGCAATGCCCGCTTCTAATAGGCAAGCAGCGTGACCGCAGCAGCTATTTCTTGATTTCGAAAGACATGGACGCTCTGCATTACTCGCGAGGCGCTGTTTGTCAAGAGCCCTGATACAAGGGATTGCTACTGGGTGCCACAGCTTCCCTTTAATACCTGGCGAGGAAGGAATGCGTAACTCCTATATGCTTCCTACTGGGGCAGTTCTTTAAAAGCGCAGCTCCAAAAGAGTTCTGTCATTGTTGTAGGGAGTGTTCAGGGGTACCCAAGGCTTGAGAGGCATTAGGAAAGCATCGCAAGCTCCCAATGGCAACCTGGCATCTGAAGGTTCGCACAGTTTTCAGTGAGAGTTAACTTTAAGTTGACGTAGGAACCGAATTTTGTAACCAAAACTCGGGGTTCTTCTGGCCCCTTTCACATTCGGCAAGGCCAGACCGACACGTGCGAGCCCCCAACGAGCTTCTGGAGGCACGAAACGAGGCAGGGTGGAAGGGTCGGAGTTTGAGGTTTGAGGGGCTTTTGGTTAGCTGGGAATGAAGGAGTAGAAAAGAAAATGGAAACAAATATAATGGGTTATATAGGGACTACTATAAGGTTGCAGTCCTTCATTCCTAGCTATCACAAGGCCGGTTTTGAGTTACTTGCTGGGCCAGGAAAACTTAGCAAGTAGGTCAATAATCAGGATAACTAAACCCTAAACCCTAAACCCTAGAACCTAAACAATAAACACTAAGCATCAGAAAGTGGGATGGCAGAGAACCTATTGCCAACCCTACTTCCCAAACACAGAAGACCCTGACCCTTTCAGATTTCAACCAACCCTAAGATACCAAAGCCTTATCTTCAAGGTGAAAAGGGTTTAGGGTTTAGATTCTAGGGTTTAGGGTTTGGGTTTCAGGTTTTAGGGCTTAAAGGTTGAGTGGCATGTCCCTGTTGTACAGTGCCTGGCGTTGAACCAAACTTGCTGCAATCTGTTCCCATGCTGTGAGCCAGGCATCAGAAAGCCCAAAGCTTGTAAAGACTAAATAGGTCATCTAGAGCAAAGATGGATTCTGAATTGTGTTTCTACAACCAGGAGCGGCTCCAAAATAGACCCCAATACAGTATATTCCTTACTGTGGGGCTCCCTAAAGGGAGCCCCACAATTTGGAAACTCCCCTTGTCTGACTTTGTGCAAAAACTTTTTCCGCCAGCCCTCAGAGCATCAATGCTGGATTGCTATTAAACAACTTAAGTAGTTTGAGTTGCTATAAGAAGGAAACCCTACGATTTACGATGTACCCATGATATGGTAGTTTGAATTAAGTTCCTTAGCAGCAACCCAGAGTTTATCTCATGATGCATGGAGGACCATTGGGGACATTTGAGGCAACGACTTAGGGTTCATATGCGCAGCTGAAACTTTATTCTGGAAGGGCTTTGCAGTCTGAGGCTAGCAATCGCTAGCAGGCACGTGGTAACTGTAGCTACTGATTGCCCCAAACCTCAGGCTTCTGAAAGCAAGGCCAACTACCTTTTGGCTCATCAGCACAACAACAGATCATACACGTTTAGGCAGTGCTCAGATGCAGTCACAGCGCATTTGGATGTTCTAGTTTGGGCACACAATCTTAGTCTGCAAGCATGAGCAGCCTTTCTGGCTGCGTCTTTTGCGGTGCTGTTGCTGCAGTTGGCTTCAAGGGCTACGGGGCTTGCTGGCAGGCTTGTAGTCATATATGAGGGTGGAAGTGGTCTATTAGTAGCTACCGGTTACACAGGGGAACCAATGTAATGGGGGGTTATGATCATGAAAGCCCCGCGTCGCCCCAACAATGAGAAGATTCTACTACGTGAGGGAGGAAGTCCAAATCCAGGACTCTTGTGAGCCTTTGGGCTCAGAGCTTTTCGGGTCCGCCTCACCCCCGTGAGAAAAATCATGCATGAAAATCGCATAAATTGGCTCCCAGGCCTGGAAACTCTAAACCATAGGCCCTAAACTTTATAGGGTTTAATTAGGGTTTAGGGCCTAAACCCTAATTAAGCCCTATAAATCCTAAACCCTAAACCCCTGGCATGGACCAGATTACGTTCTGCTGGGCCAGATATACTACCCCTCAGCAGGGATGATTTCCCAGGCTTTTCAAAGCAATTGAGAGGATCATGTAATTACGGAATCCGGAATGGAATTGTTTTTTGGGTAAAGGGCTCATTCTTTTTTGTCTCCGCGGTTTCAAGTTCAAGTCATACCATTATTCTGGTGCTGCCTTGCGATTATTCCGTACTGGACAGGTTCGCTCTTTTCCGTACCCGTTTCATTGTTCCGTATGGCCAAAAGTTCACTCCATTCCGACCCACTTAAACGATACTCACTATCCCCCATCACCCGGCTTGAAATAGTCCCAGTTAACAAGGAACCAAAAGTCCATTTGAGGGTTGAGAGGCCTCAAGTTGGTGGTTGATGCTTGCGGGTTTGGGGTTCAAGTTCTAAGGCTTGGAAAAGCCGAGCAGATATGGCCGTCAAGAAGGAATGCACAACTAAACGGGTCTCTGGCATGTGAGTTAATTTCAGCTTGCACCGTGGAGAATGTTAAGAAATCATGTGCTTCTGCGCTAGTGGCGAGATCTGTCACGCCCCAGCCCTTTGAAAGGTAGTTTTGTCCCAAAGTCTACTCAAGAGGAACAAATAAACCCTCGACCCAGCGCAAATCAGCCCAGCCGCACAGCAAGCGAAACTCACAGAAATCCGTTCAAAGCTCCTTGAAGTCTTGTCAGTCCAGTAAAGCACGATGGAAATCGTTACACTTGTTAGCTTTGGTGGAGCCAATCCCAAATCGAAATTGCCGTCTACGAAGTCAATTTCTTCGCATCCGCAGTCATGTGGGGAAGACTGAGGAACGACACGCAACACCAGGAAGAATCACTGCACTTGTTTTTTTTCCGCCGAAGCTAGGAAGCAAACTTCCGAAACCCTGCCTATAAACCCCGAGGAGCCCCTAAGGGACCTTAGACTTTCTGGTTCTCAGAGGGAATAAGGAAATACAATCCCATATAGCAATATTCCTTTATTCCCTACTAAGAACATCTAAGAACCAGTAAGTGGTAGTTTCCCAAAATAAGGGGACCCCAATATAGACCCAACTATACTATAGTCCTTATTAAGGGGACCCCCAAAACTGGTACCCCTAATCTTAGGAAACCC
>CAJNIZ010042859.1:14202-24476 GCA_905231905.1 Symbiodinium pilosum
TCTTAAGGTGAAGTCAACATTAATTTAGGCTTCATTCTGAAAAAGGGGGTGGTAAGGGGTGTGTGGTGATTATGGGCTCCTAGAATGAAATTCGGAGTTTGGATTTCACTTTGGCCGGCATGGTTAAGATGCTTCCATTCCCCGACTAGAGCGTACCAACTAGCACGTACCAACCAGACATCTTAATGTTCCCCTTAAATAGATAGAATATGGGCTATATGGGGATCTTATTACAACATCCCCAGGACGTCTGAGGTGATATGGATGGGGATGAGGACGGCTGGTGTCTGTCGCTTACACAACGCCCCGTAGGGCATCTAAAATTCTGTGGATGCAAGCGATGGATACCGAGGTCTGCTGGAATCTCTTGTGGAGTTGCTAGAGATCACGCAGCCCCATGTGGACAAGACAAACTTCAAGGATGGGTTTTGAGCGGATCATCATTGGTCAGAGTTCCATGTTTTGTGTACGAGGGTTCAGCTTCCGGCTGTGAAGGCTATCAAGACGCAGGCGCTGACGTGGTTGAAGGCGCTGCAGGCAGAGACCCCTTGGGATGCGTCCAAGGAGCGCAGCTTCTCAGTTGCATGCCAAATCGTGAGTTGGCTATGATTCAGGTTACTTGAATCTGCTCGCGTCTGTGTCGTTGTGACCTGAGGTGAAGACTTCGTCGAGTGGTTGGTCTCGACAATCCCCCTGTTCGGGGGATTGTGGCCAACAACAGTGGCCGCGAGACTGGGCTGGCCATTGGCAAGGAGGACAAATTCTCCATCGACTGTGCGCTGATCCTTGCCACCCTTACCCACGCAGCCTCTGGGCTGGATGGAATTGCTGTTTGATATTGTATGTTTTGCATCGAAATTGGCATGTAGCGTTGCAAGGCAATGGACACTCCCAAGTCGTTTCCTGCGAAAGCCTTCCTCAAATACGTCGAGGGGCTTCGCGCCAAGCTTGCGATTCCCTTCGACGCTGAGTTGTCCAGAGTCAGCTGTGTGCGGGGACTATACACTGAAACATCGGCTTGGGTTTAGGTTGCTGAGCTTCAGGGTTTAGGGTTAGAATCCAGTATACAGTGACCATATACTTGCGGAAAACTTACTATACGGACTAGCCGTGCTTACTGGGGTTTCGGGGAGTATGTAATAGCTATGTACTTTGGAGGCTTTGGGTCAGGGTTTAGGTCCAATCCATCTGGCATATCCACGCACTCGTTTCAGTCACAAGTCACAGCTAAATCCCACCTGTGCCCTCGTAGTCGTAACTCAGCGTTCCTTATCCAAGCACATTTCCGCAGAAGTGCAGTATTTCTCCGGCAACCCAGCCACACCTTGGACATCCCTAAGCCCTAAACCCTAAACCGCTTGCTGCATCAGGATAAGTGTAAGATTCTGGAGCGCCTCTGACGGAAAGAAGAGGCAGTTTCTATAACGAGGGGGGGCCTGAATACAGATCCCAAATTATTGCAGGTTTAGGGGCTTAGGGGTTTTGGGTTAAGGTTTAGGGGTTTTGGGCTTAGGGCTTGGGGGACCCCCAAAGATTTGAGAAAATTTCTGGGACGTGGGTTTGGGGTTCAGGATTCAGGGTTTAGGGCTCAGGGTTGGGCACTCCACTGAAGTGTTGATTGCTGGATGGGGGAAATTCGGACTTCGGTTGGCGGATTGGTTTCGGGGTGGAAGGGGCAGCATGGAAGGTAATTTGACCTCAGGCGGAGGTCCTTTTCTTACTAGTTGAAAGCTAAGGAGTGAAATGAGTGGAATAGAACATGAAAACGACGATTTAGGGTCTAGGGCGCAGAGTGTATCATTTAGGATTTAGTTAGAGTTTAGGGTAGGTAGTGGGTCAATGGAGGAGAATATTGAACGTATTATGATGGAGTACCAGATGGAAAATTCCATTAAACATTAAACGCGGGCCTGGCTTATATAGGGATGCTATAGATATTCACAGGCAAGTGACACATAGATTTCAAACAACCTCATAAATGTGGTTCTGAAGGGGCTACTCCGGGGATCCATTCCTTCATCGCCTACTAACATCCGGCAGCTGAACCTCTGCACCCATGACCCCCAAAACCTATAAACATCCGCTTTCCATTCCAATTCCCATTGCCTACTAACAGCCAGTAAGTTTTGAGTTCTGATGTTTCTTGAAGGGAGGCGCTAAACCTTAAAACTGTAAGCCCTAAACCTTCAAAACCTAAACCCTGGGGGTACCATTTGACTTTAAGCTTGGTCTGGCGGTCCGTGGCTTTGGGGGTTCTTCACGTTGGGAGGCGCCCTTTAAGGGCTATGGGGCTTGTGCCAGAGTTGGCCAGGTTACTTTGTCAAACGAGCTCCGTCCAGGGTTTAGGGTTTAGGGATGTATGAAAATGGGGGCTTGTACGAGCCGTGAGGCACGAGACCCCGGATCCCTTTTGTTGAGTGAGCTTCAGGGTTGAGGTTTCGGGGCGCAAAGGTTTGAAGACTGCTCTTGGTACGGGAGTTTAAGATGTGCCCACAAGAAGTTCAAGCCTAAATTTTGAACCTTAAATACCACTTCCATGTTCTTTTCGACTTTCCCTAGGGCTCCAAAAAATCTACGTCCTGGACCCTAGATAGTAGTTTGCATTTTCCATTATCCCTATATAACCCCTGTATAATCCCAATAATTCCTGTAATTTCATTTTCTTTTCCATTATCCTTATATATCCCCCTATATAACCCTTATATAACACCCCTACATAATCTCAATAATCCCTGTAGTTTCCATTTTCTTTTCCATTATCCCTAAACCTTAAACCCTAACCCTATATAACCCCTGTATTACCTCAAGCAGCCCAGGTTTGAATTTGGTGTGGACCTGAAGTTGCCTAGTGGGCAGCTTCGCAGCACTGGAAAACATGATTCCTGACCTCACACGAGGGTTTAGGGTTTAGGGCTTAGAGTTTGGGGTTTAAGGTTTAGGGTTTAGGTTCGGGGGGTCTCAGCTTGTAGATGATAGCTACTTTGCACCCTAAAATCCTTAAGCAGTAAGGGAGCCTCTGGAGGATTGGCCCGCCCAGCAGCTTGCGTAGGATCATTTGAAACGTACCAAAATACGTTGAACCCTAAACCCTTCTTGCCTCCCAAAGGCTACTCATGAACTTATGTGCCAACGTTAGTGTTCTTGGTTACGTCTAAGCAGAAGGATTGCGTGACATATGGGGGAACAGGCACCACTACGATTGCTACCAAGTAAAGATCCTCCATGGCCCTAAGTGCCCCGCACCGCACCTTGAGAATAATAGCATTCCAGGACACTAAGGTTAGGCAGGATCTTTACGTTCATACCTTGCGAATAATAGCATTCCAGAACATTAAGGTCATGCAGGATCTTTGAGCTTTTGGCGTCAGACGCACCTGGCTTGCCTGTAAACCGTAGCTGATGGCGCACAATTGGGTCAGCGGTGTGCCAGCCGGACATGGATTCAGAGCTGCGTGTATTGTGGATGGCGAATGAAATGCACAGCTGCTGAATCTTCGAGCGATTCTGTGAAGCTACGAGGGTTGGCCGTGTTACGCACATCAAATAGCTGCTTGCCGGCCATTGCCAATGTTCTTGTTTCGAATCGTCCGCATGGGCCTTACAACGAGTCACGTGGCAAAAGACCAGTTGTGATTCCCATTCGGGTTCACCATAGGGCTTCCCCTTAGCCTTAAACACAGAATTTCTTTTAATCCTGAGAACACGCAAGTCCCAAGCAAACACCCTAAACCCTAAACCCTATGTAACCCCATTACAGTAGTTTCCATTTTCTTTTCCATTATCCCCATGGGAGAGACTATAGCAGTCCCAGACCCAGCAACCTAAACGTGCCTTAAGCCCCCCCTTAAGCCCCTAAACCCTAAACCCCAAGCCCCCTTTAAGCCACAGCAAAGGCAGACCCACCCAGCCGGCAAAAACCGAAGCTGCACGTAGCCTGGCAGTGAGATGAGTGACCTCTGGTTGGCAGGCTAGGGTTTAGGGCTTAAGGTTAAGGGTTTAGTGTTTAGGGTTTAGGGCTTAGGGTTTAGGGTTTAGGGTTTAAGACAATTGAAGTTGCTGTAATCGAGAATGAAATGGAATCTGAAATTGAAACTAGGGTCTAGACTGATATCGTGTCTATATTTGAAGGGATAGATGAAGGAAGGGACAGAAAATGTAACCTACTGTGTTATTGGGAGTTATCTGAGGATTACTATAAGGCGCCATTCCTTCATTCCCAGTGACAAGCAGGATCCCTGTTATGCTGTCTGGGAAGGTCTGTGCCACGCACCTAGAAGGGTATCATGATTTCGAGAACAAAAAAATACCTCGGTTCAGGGTTTAGGGTTAGATGACACGGGGACCCCCATGATCTTTGTGGTCCGCATGCATTCCTAGAGTCTTACAGGTACCTTTTGTTAAAAAGCCCGGGATCATTAGAACCCAATACTTCACCACACCCCAGCACGCCAAGGCTGCTATGACCTCATCAATGAGCTGGCTTTCTTTAATACTATGAGCCATAGCCTAAATGCCTTGTATCCCCCTTAATACGCCCTGTAATACTCCCTATACAATCTCCTGTATAACCAACCGCCCTTTTTGAGGAGTTTAGACTATAGCTCATATGAATTTGACATAACAAGTTATTACTACATAGGTATATGTAGTGCAGCTGGTCATTGTAGTTGCCTAACTACTGGTAGCATCGTAAACCCTAACCCGCAGACCTAACGGCAACTGAAGTTCCTTTCGTATTGGGCGTGTTGCTGACTAGGGGAAGTGACAAGAAATTCAGTTTTTAGGTCCAAGGACAGCAAACCCTAAAGCGTAAACCACCCTAAACCGCTAAACCCTAAAGCCTAACCAGGTGGTATGCAGATTTTGCCTCGACTGCGGACTACGAGGCCGTATGGGTTACTATGCAGTTAAGGGCTCAGGGGTACCTTTCAACGGGTTATAGGGGAGATATCAGGTGGACCCCCCACCCAGTAATACTGACTATAAGGGATAAGAAGGACTATATTTGGGTCCTTATACCCGGGGGGTCCTCCCAAGACAGATGTAGTGCTTTAGTAGGGAAAGCTGGGGTTTCGGACCTTGGGTTGAGGACTTTCGGTTTGGGGATAGGTCACGAGGCCTGAGGTTTCAAGCTTTTGGGTTCCGGGTTAAGGGCTTAGGGTTTCGGGCTTAGGCTCTGAGCCTGGTCTAGTTTGCAGGGGTTTGCTACCGTCTGTGCTCCCCATCTTTGTTGAAGTCGTAGAATGTAGCATCGATCCAGGCCTACTTGTCATATGAGCTACTGTTAAGATTGGGTTCACGAAAGGACCAATAAGGGTGGACATAGGGGCACCGTCGGCAATGAAGTATAGCTTGTTATGAGTTCCATGATAGGAACCCATGCCCACTCATCATACAGAACTTATTGGCTGCAGCATATGTATATATACATATGCGTCATAGAGTTGGTTTAATTGAAGTTTAGGGTTGCGGGTGGTTTTCTATACTCCCCCATAACGCTGAACGTCATGAGTCCGATCCCGATGCCATCCTTACTCAACAGGATATTTCAACAAAGGCCCGCGTTCATGAAGGACCATTGCCCTTGTCGCTGGCCTCTTTAGGTTTCACATTGTTTTGAAGCACTGTGGAATGCAAAGATGCAAGGTGCTCTGACTCGGATCCACGCTTATGCCCCTAGAGTTTACCTCGTGCTTTAAGTGCAGCGAGGTTTATGGCAGTAAATGTTCTGTAGAAGTTTGATTAAGTAATAGTGCCAACCTAGGAAATCTTCATCAGCATGTTATGCCTGGTTCCGGAACCCTGGAATCACTTCAAGAAGTCCCAGTACAGCTCCCACACATGCCGCGCACCATCTTCTACTGAGCTCTCTAGTTGACTCTGCGTAAGGCCTAGACCTAAACCCTGAACCCTGTAAAAGTTAAACGCAGACCAACGCTGCGATCCAAATAGCGGTACCCATGTGTGACTCTCTGCCCTGCTCAAGTTGATATTCCTCTTGATACTCCATTCTAGTACCCTGGTAGCCCGGAAAGTCGAAGAGATTGGCTTCTAAAAGCAAAATCCCGCCAGGCCTATGCTGCAAATCCGGAGCACCAGCAGGTACATTGGGCAGAACGGAGGTTAGTTTTTGTTCGCAGTTTGGGCTAGTGGGTGTCTCTTTACTGTGCTGTTACACAAGGGTCTTGGTGCCAGGTATCTGCTCATGGAGAGCTTTGGAAGTTTTCAGCCACGTCCCCAATCTGCTGTTCCACCCCCACCCCCCTCGGCCCCTCTGCCGTCCCTTTCTGGTGGTACTTGTAAGAAGGATTGGGACCTGAATTTCCATGAGGCTGTAGTCTAAACTCCTAGTACC
Organism: Symbiodinium pilosum; assembly: GCA_905231905.1. Taxonomy (NCBI): domain Eukaryota; class Dinophyceae; order Suessiales; family Symbiodiniaceae; genus Symbiodinium; species Symbiodinium pilosum. Next base: position 20,558 of record CAJNIZ010042859.1, read on the forward strand.
CCCCCTAATTACCCCTATAATAGTCCCCTATAATACTCCCATATATAACCTCCTTCAAAGAGTTTAGACTATAGCTCCCATAGCTACAAGAATCGCCATGATGAATCCCTCCTGGAGCCCCTTAGATGCCTTAGATCCTAGGTTGTCAGAATCATGGCCTCTAACCCCAAACCGGAGGGTGTATATATATATAATATGTATACATAGGTATGTATGTATATATGTACATATGTAGGCTTTTCTGCGTATGAGGGAGGTCTAGGTATAGATCCGAGGTTATCAACGACCTCATCAAGCCAATCATGGAGCCGGGCAGCCGCGCGGCAATCCAGTATGAGCGCTGAGCACACAAGTTGCTCGCCGACATGGCTGCGCTGAGATTAGGAATTTAGGGCTTTACAAAGGTTTATTAGGCTTCATCGCTGTCCCTTGTCCTGGGTCCCAGTATAACACGGGCCTTGATATCTAGAATACCCTAACAGGGACCATGATTTTGACAGCCTTCCCGGGTGCAGTCTTAGGATTTGGATTTACACGAACTTATAAGTTCATGCGGGTTGCATTCAGTGGTACTCTGATGGGTTCGAAGACGAAACAGGTTGCAAACCTTTCCAAGATTCTCTATAAACCCAAACATGCGTATATAGATCCAAAACCAAGAAAGATAAACTCCCCGAAGGAGCATCTTACGATAGGTGCATAAGATGCGCCATTTTTCGATCCGGAGTACCGTACGCTGACCTCGATTCGCCTGCCGACAGAAGCGGGAGACAAAGGGCTGATCTGGTTTGGGGTTTAGGGGTTAGGATTAATTGTGCTCAGGGTGAGTTTCGTGTGGTCTATGCAGGGGCCTACATGAGCTATGGTCTAAAGTCTTTAAAGGGGGTTATAGGGGAGTAGCATAGGGGTTGTTAAGGGGGATGCCAGGAGTTTACACTATCACTATAGCTCATGTATATATATATATAAGTATTGTGGTCTTCAATTCCTCGCGGGATCGTGATATAGGATGCTTCGTTTGGAATTCAAGTTTCTATTGGTAGTTATGATGGCCCGTACATTTACTGGGTAACGCGTCACGCGGCGGAAAATGTGGCGTTCACTCTTTTATAAACCCAAAACCCTAATCCCAAAACCTCTTCTTGTTTTGCTTTGGGGCCAGAGCTTGTGGGCTTAAGGATTGTGATTGAGGATAGCCGTTGGGTTTTCAAAGTCCCTACGCCCTAAACCTTGTAAGGCAGACTCTAGTCCTCGATCATTGGGGATTGCAACTGTTCGCGTCCTTACCTGTAACCCCAATCGCTGTCTGGAAGAAGGGACTCTTGTATATGGGGATTATATAGGGATTCTATTCCTTTATTCCCTATTAACCACTAGTAAGCCTCAAAGTAAATGTTCGCTGTATTTTGTAGTATGGCACAATGGGAATATCAAATATCAAGACGGCGGAGGGTAGTAACATCAGGTGGAGGGAAGTACAGACCCCAGCCTCCTGAACCCTCAGGTGTCATAAAGAGTCAGAAGCTCAACACAGGATTTAGGGTTTAGGGTGGTTTACGGTCTAGGATGTAAACTCAACAGAGGGTTTGGGGTTAAGGGTGGGTTAAAGTATAGGCTCCCTTCAGAAGTCTGCTCTCACAACATCAATCCTCCAGCCCTCAATTCTATTGAATGAGCCTGTGGTGCAGACCCCACGAGCCCTGTAACAAACGTAAAAGCCGCAACAATGAGCTTGGATATCTAAACCCTAAACCTTGCCCCAATTGCCTGGGACAGACCTCGGTAAATCGATGGCGCGACAGACGTCCACATGCCCGGAGCCTGGGATCTTGCCATAGCCCAAAGGAGCCATGTAGATATTTGGGACGTAGATACTCAGGGTCCACAAGGTGTTCCACGCAATCACTTTGGGGCCCGAGTGGTTACTACATGTTTATTTTGCTACATGGGCCGTTTGGGACTGGGAGGCCTGCATACCACTGCTCAGGGCGTTGAAGTATAGCTGTTGAGGGTCCATTTGGTGCTTTCTATCCCTGGTGTAGAAAATCGAACGCCCAACACCCCCCTGTGCGAAAGCACTTGTAATAATTATTGGGGGTGATGTCAGAGCATGAATACTTGAACAGTTTTCTGAATGGTTGGATACAAATGCTGTCTATATGGGGGGCTTCTCACAGCAAGGCACTTCAACCTCCGGTTGCTTTCTTCCGCGCTTGCTTCACCTGGTTGGGAGGTCTTAGGTTGCTTTAGGCTAGGATACCAAGTTCGGGCAGTGGTCTAGGGCGTAGGGAGTCTAGGGCGTGTAGATAATGGTGTACGCGGTTGAGTATTTGTATATCGCATATAGCATGTGAATCGACTTTCAGCGCTGGTGCTCAGACTAGTCTCTAATTTTCATGAAAGCATGCGGGAGGGGGGCAATCTGAAGACAGCCGCTCACCAGCCCCTGGTCATGTTCAAGTTCTCATGAATATCGACATTATTCCTTCATAGTTGTCGTACAACTGTAGCATATACCCCATAGCCCTAATGCAATTACTAGATGGTCCCCTGCGTTAAGTGCCCCTTTGTTCGAACCACCCGGTCGCGGTAGCTATTATCAATGGAAACCCTTGGTTGCCCAATCTTCGCCGCCACGCCGTCGTGCCTTCCAAAGGTTTTTTGGCTCTACGGTGTTGGGTCTGAACAAATAAAGTTACAAGCACCACGCATGTTGGTTCCCAGCAGCTTTTGGGAGCTGTCCTCATCGCAAGGTCACACGTTCGAGACACGTGACCAGAACTAGGTAGCTGGCCTTAGTCCTGATATAAGATGGAGAGCAGATGTATGGTGTTGCATGTCCATTGCGCGTCGACAGGCACACACTCCGGCCCTTTCAAGCCGCATCAGCCGTCATGACAGCTGCAGCAGCGTCCGGAGAATTCCAGTTTGTTAAGTTTGACTCTTGTCTCAACTTGCCTGCTGAGGTTGTTTCAAGCGTACCACAGGGTGGCTTGTGCTGGGCTTCTTCTATGTGAGACTTTCCCAGCAAGATCCCTATCTATGTCTATGTCAAGATCCTTCCAATCCCTGCACATGCATAGTCCTTGTACGTCGGTCCAGCGGCACCCGATTCCGAGAACCCTCGCTGCTTTTCCAAAAAAAGAAAGTCCTTCAGCATACTTCGGCAGACAAGCCACGTCGGAAAAGCTTCTTGAGGACCTTCTGGCGGTCATTTGATTACGGCTAGGAAGCAGGAACAGGTTGTGTGGAATGGTTTGGTGCCTCAGGTGTTGAGAACGACATGCTGTTTCTTGAATTCTGCAGCCCCTGCTGGAAGCCGGCAGACCGGTGTGCATTTTGCGAAGTTGCCAATCTGGCATGGCGCACAGAGGTAATTTGATGTTCAAGTCACCGATGCGTTTCGAGGCATTGAAGTGTTTAAAGTGAGGTGCAAATCTGTTCGGCGAGGTATACATGAGGGAACGCTTTTTTCTCAGAGAAATGTCCCAACGACCGGCAGCTTGTGCATCTTGAGTTTGGCGTTTCAAATCTGTAAAGGTCAAGGCGAGCCCTTCAACTTCCTAGTGCCTCTAGTGCACATCCCAGCAAAGCCACGCTTTTGGATACTGTAGCAATTCGACTAGCTACCAATATTCCCGAACAATCCTTATCACGCTATGCTCTAGCATGTCGCGAACCCCACTCTTATCTTCAAGGTCCGTATGACAGTGGCTGAAGGTTGAAAATTTGTGTATTTCTGGGTAGGCCCCTGGGATATTTAATATTTTCCTTAATGGCCTTAGTAGGGGACCATATATACTAAGATTGTTCAGTTGGTTTTAGGGGCCTTCGTAGATTTGGGGATCAGGCTCATCAGATTCAGGATCGCTCGTTGGAACCCAAGATGATGCCTCAGGTGTACTATAGTCTAAACTCC
>CAJNIZ010042859.1:25072-60342 GCA_905231905.1 Symbiodinium pilosum
AATAGTAATAGTAATAATAATAGTAATAAGAATAGTAATAGTAATAATAATAGTAATAGTAATAAGAATAGTAATAGTAATAATAATAGTAATAAGAATAGTAATAGTAATAATAATAATAGTAATAGCAATAGTAATAGTAGTTAGTCTCAAGCTCTTTGAGGCAGAGGTCTGGTTGCTGCTGCATCATGCCACGAACTGTGCCCCCAAGTAATGCTAGGAGCGCCATTTTGGGAGCGCAGCAAGTAGCTAAGAACATGAAATGGCCGCATGGTAAGTTGCTTCGGGACTTCTGGGATAAACCCTGCACCCCAAACTGTACTAAACCTACTCATGCCTGCCTGGTGCGCGATGCCCTGAATGTAGAGAACGCGCATCTGACTTGATGTATCTTCCTTAAGGGCGGGGGTCCCAAACCCTCATAGCTACCCATCATGATTCAGAAATGAATATGGAGCTGTTTGCGAGTGCCCAGGCGCTGTTGGAGGAAGGTGATAGCCCGCCGGCGCCAGGTGCCGCAGAGCTGCAGGCGAGGAAGGGTATATTGTCCCCCTTGAGTAGATAGAATATGGGGTATATGGGGATCTATTCTAATATACCCAAAGCCATATTCTATCTACTTAAGGGGGACTATAGGGTTTTAAGGGGTTGGATCATGGGCTCGCGGGCTTAGAATTTTCGGGTACAGGATTCTTGACACTTGGGCTTTGCGGTTTGAATACTGTAGAAGCCTGCATAGTTGCCAACATCATCTCCTTGTGATCCTTGTATCCTTGTTGAGCTATAGCACTTCCCCTCAAACACCACTCTCATTAGATATTGTAGGCCCCTACGCATCACACACACCCGATGAGCCCCTACACCAAACCATTTACATTTTCCATTTGGTTCTCCATGCTGATTGTAGCCCCAAAATCACTCATTGGACTACCAGCCCCCCCCCCCCCTCCCCACCTCCCTCCAAGAGGCCCCTCCAACCTAGTAAGGCCTAATAAGCCAGCCTTGATGCGCACCGATAGTACCCAGAATCCCTGACTTTGTTGGAGGCCATAGGGGCTCCATGAATATCTGTCAAACCTTAGAACCAATACTTGTACATGCGTGTTGAAGGGGTGCCAGCACAGTCATTTGGATGAAGCAACCTTTTTCTGTTTCAGTTGGGTTTGGGAGGTTGGCGTCCAAGGTTTTGGTGCAGGGTTTGACAGAGGTTTGTTGGTTTGGTGTGCTTTTGTCGAGTTCAGGGTTTGCGTTGAAAGGTGGCTTTGGATTTGGGCTTGTTGTTTAGAGTTCAAGGTTATGACGGTTGGGGGCGGGGTCATGGGCTTTTAGTGTCCTCGGAGCTTTAAGGCTCAAGCTCCAGGGGGTTGTGAGGGTTTTGAAAAGTCTGTCTGGGTTTGCCGGTTGTCTGAGGTACGCAAGAGCCCTAAGCCCTAAACGCAACACCCTAAATCCCAAACTTTTCAGTTTTTGAGAAACAAGTCCTGCAACATCTGTCATGGAGAGGTGCTTAGGTTTTATGACCCCACGTTCAGGTACCCAGACGCCAGTAAGAAGAATCCAAACCATGGACTCGAGAACCCCCTAGTTTCCCCAATGTAGCAATGGGATCATTTGGGGGAGATCTGCTCACAGATAGTCTCCCGGAAACTAACATGGAAACCCAAAAAGGGCCCTATAAAGACTACAGTTCCTTTAAAAAGGGGCTATATGGGTTTCCATGTTAGTTTGGGGGAGTGTAAGAATGCAGTGAGCCGTCGACCATAAGCCGACAGGACTCTGAGCCTGCTGCAGCTTGAAAGAGGTCCCACCCACAATGCCCCAACCCTAAACCCTAAACTCCAACCCTTAAACAAAAACCTAACCCTTGACCCAACATGTTCCTAAACCCTTATGAGTCCAAACACTGAACCTGCCAGCTCCTATCCCTAGTTAGACACTGGAGGCCTGGATGCTTGAATCCTGAAGACTTTAGCGGCGGGCCCTAACCGTAATCCGATAGCACTAGAGTTTTAGGGTTTCGGGGAAGTGTACGTAGGGCGCGTAAGGAATATTCCCACAGTGGTACATGTAGGGAGGCCCTAAAGTAGGGTCACAAGTTTGAATTCCAAACAGAATCTTCTTCGGGAACTCTCATAGCTTTACTGTGATGAACCCTACACATCCCTGGGGCCCGAAATACGTTTCTGTTTTGATGCCGCCCCAGTCGAAATCTAAACCCAAACACAGAAGCGCAAAACCCTAACCTCTAAAGGTCGCCCAAGACTTTAAATATTCATTAATAACTCAATTGTGAGCCCAGAACTCTTGACGAACTGCCTTGTCGGGCGGAAAGGTCCAAAATACAAAGAAGAAACATGCTCTAAATCACTCTGTCCGCCCTAAACCCTACACCCCACATCCCACTACACATCACCATATCCCCTTTCATCGGAACCGAACAAACCCTAACCCCTAGACCCTAAAGTAGCCAGAGCTTAGGTGGACCCCCCACCCAGTAATAGTGCCTATAAGGGATAATAAGGAATATTTTACGGCCGTCTTATATTCCTATTAACCCTAAACCCTAAATCCTAAACCCTAAACCCTAAAACCCCTAAACCCACTATTACAGGGGTGGGGGGTCCTCCTAAACCATAGCAAAGAGGCCCTGGTCTGCGGCCTTCTGGCTGCCAACTGCATCCCCGAGCTCCACGACGCCCAAGCTCAGGATGGGACAGGGTAGGATTTAGGGTTTAGGGTTTAGGGTTTAGGGTGGGGGTAGTGCTTTTGGGGGTTTAAGGGTTTAGGGCTTATAGGGGTTAAGGGATTTGGGGTTTAAGGGTTTAGGGCTTATAGGGGTTAAGGGATTTAGGGTTTTGGGGTTTAGGGTTTTAGGGTTAAGAGGTTGAAAGAGGGGTTTAGGGTTTGGGGGTTTGGGGTTTAGGGTGTGCAAGTCTCCTCACAAAATTGTTGCACTCCTGACTGGGTTCTCTTGCATTATGATTTTGATTTTTGGGGATTACCTAAGCTCCGCAGCAAAAGCTAGAAAAGGGCAGGATGAATCATTTGCTTGGTCTGGGCACAAGCGTACACATAGACATGAACTTACCGCTTCAGGTTATTCCTTCACCCGCATAGACTCTGGCAGGAGCTGAAAAATCGGCTAGCCAGTGGCAGCTTTTTTCGGCTTTACGCTCCTTGGCTGAGCAAAGCACACGGATTTGCAGTTAAGGGTTTATGGTTAAGGGTTTCGGGGCCCGAACAGTCCGTGCTTCTCTCTTCGGCCTAGGGATGAGGTATCAGGGCTATGCACTCTTGCAGTCCAGTACACATGGAAACAGCTGCATATCCCACATAGCTCAAAGCCTTGTTCAGTTACAAATCAGTAGACCAGCGGCTGGGGATTATGCGGATGATTCTTACGACTGGAGGGGCGCTAGTAGACTTATGGCAAACCACTGTGCCCTGGTTGTGACTTGCTAGTACGGTGGAAGAGTACGGGCGACGCCTGCATAACAACTAGTAGCGCTTTAGTCCTAGGTCCCTTGTATAAGTAATCCTGGTATAGAGTATTGTTGGTTGCTGAGGCCCCTACAGAAATTAGGTGGAAAGTGGCAGGTAGGGCCAGGCGCAAAGCAAATTTGCCCCAAATACATGACCACCTTGCCTTACCTCCCCTTTGCTTAGCGGGAATGAAGGAATGGACAGAAAATGGCATCCACTGCATCTTTTGTGGTTAGGTATGCAGAGACTGCCACAAACCTGCATTCCTGTATCCCCTGCTAACCTGAGGTAAGTCTTGCATTAGTTGCGCCTTTGTAACCACCAACCTCTCATCATAACAGCGTCGTAGCCTACCAGCCTCCTATAATTCAACATGTACATCCCTAGCTCCGACTGTAGCTGACTCCAGCTGTAGAAGGGTACTTCGTAGCAACTTCGGATATGCACCTTCAGCTATGGTCCTCAGGCTATCTAGACCCAGGATCGTTGGAGGACCCACCAAGCGGCTCAATTCATATAGTGGAACCTACTCCAAAATAACCAGAAAACCCTGACGCAAGTGACTCCTCAGTCCCCTAAACCCTTAAACCCTAAACCCCCTAAGACAAGGCCCACTGTTTGGCGGCGTCCGTTGCGCGGGAAGCATGGCCTCAGGAGTTTAGGGTTAGGGTTTTAGGGTTTAGGGTTTAGGGTCTGGGGGGGCAGGTGCATGGAGCTCACGCTGCTATGTTATCAAAATCATGGTCTTTTTTTCATTTCCCCATATCATACAGCCCCTAGTATACAGGTTACTGTACCCAAGACGGGACCATAGTTTTGAACATCCCATTCATATGAGTTTTCGCGCCTTGTCATGTGTCATCGGGTGATCCTAGAGATAGCGACAGAAAGACGACAACAACAAGGAGCCACCTACTGACAAGCCCCACCGGATAAATAACCATAGTCATGTAACTAGGGGGAACCCCTTTGTATCGAGGAAGCATCCAGCATCCAGGAGGTAAAGGAGGCCTATATTGACCTCATATAGTTCCATTGCCATCGTACGAGCTTTATATGGCCTTGTACGAGGGTACCCACCTAGTAACTATCCACCTGGGGGTGTCCTTGACTGTACATATTGCCAAAGGGGATGTATGTATAACATGTCAAAGCAAGCCAGCCAAGAAAAACACTGCGTTATTGTTCGAAATGATCTGCGGCCATGGGCAGACTGCCCATCGGCATTCCTGAAAGTCAGGCTCGCCGTGTATTCACCAAGGGGCTATGGTTCTTACTGCAGATTCCCGCGCACAGGGACTCATGCCATATTGCTCAACCTTCTGCTATTCTTCTGACCCGTGCTACAGGTGCCTTCAAGAAATAGCAATCTAATGGTTCTAGGAGACATGCATAGTTTTGGTATAGGGTACCTCAAGTCGATCTCATATTGGTAACTATTTACGCCCCTGCGGTATTTGTACATGGCCTCTGTCGTGTTCGCCTTTATGTAGGTACCCCTCCTTTGAGCCCTAAATCCTCAGCCCAAGCCCCTATACTGAAGACCCTCGACAATCCAGGTAAGATCCACGACAAACTTTAACAAACCCTGAGCGTTCAACCCTTTGAACACTACCCCCTAGATCCTAAACCCTGAATCCCTCGACCCTAGACCCCAAACCCTTTGACCCCTGAACCCTTAAACCCCCAAACCTAACCCTGAGAGGATTGCAATGCTTTCCACTCCCCCCGCCGCCTGGCAATTGCAGCCTGGCGACTTGCCGCACAAGGCCTAGAGCTTACCCGTGCTTAGTACGGAATTAGGGTTTAGGGTTGGGATTTAGGGTGGGATAAGGGAAAATAATCCTTATATGATGAGCTACTGTCAATATGTGCCTTGTTCAGGGACCCTTAACAGTGGACATTTGTATAGTCCCTAATATAGTCCCTCCATGTCCATTAACTGCCATTTGAATCATTGATTGTAACTCATAAAACGCCTGAACAGAATATTCCCATATTCCCTACTAACCTCCAGAAAGAAAAGTGTGCGGACTAACGCGTTTTGGGACCTATTCGCTTTGGGGTTCTGGAGTTTGGGGCTGGTGGCGGTATCAGGGCTTATGATTTCTGTGAGACCCAGATTTAGGTTTTGGTGGCTACTTGCCACCAAGTCAACATAGAATCCCATGTAGTTCGCAGTTGCATGTGAGCTTGGCGGAGAGCCTGATGGACATTGCAGGGGATTTGGCGTTGGGTGCTTTATGGAGAGAAAACCGCTTTGGCGCAGCTGGCATCCGCATTCTAAAGGATGTAGGGCCCCAGTCTGCGAAAGAGCTTTGCGCGTGTCCAGTATTGAGTTCAGCTTGAAGTGGCTCAGACAAATTAGCGTAGTTTTGTGGCCTTCAGCCCCCAAGCTTATGATGCCCAAATTGGCAAAGAACAACCTCTTAAAGAAATCCATCATGAATGCAAGATCAGACACCAAAGTCACATTCTAAGTCCAATGCAAAATGGCCGCAAGGGTTCTCTTCATTTGGCGTTCATTTTGGGCGGTTTTGCGGTTGGCCCCGGGACCAGGGTAGTCGTAAAGCGAGTTCCCGATCCCAGTTGCCACCCACGCTCTTGAACATGCGTTTTGCGTCCATTTTTTGGCCCCTCCATTTGGCATCCATTTTGGCGCCCATTTTTGCACCCATTTTACGAGGCGCCCATTTTCCCTGTGAAGCACAAGGAAAATGAATGCCCGGCCCCGGGACGCCCATCTTGCGCCCATTTTTGAACTTCCAGGAAGAGGGAGCCGGGCATTCATTTTCCATGCGCTTTATAGGGAAAATGGGCACCCGGCCCCCTTTCCCTGGAAATTCAAAAATGGGTGCAAAATGGCTACCAAAAGGAGGCGCAAAAAAAAGGGGCGCAAAATGAATGTTCAACAGCGTGGGCGGCAGATACGAAATGGGCGCCAAAAATCGTTGCGGTTGGGATGGTGAGGAGAGATGCCAACTCACCCGCGGTCACTCTTGGATTAACACTCATTTCTGAAGGCTCCCAAAAGTGAATGTTTACTTGCAGCCATTTCAGGCATTCATGCATAATTGCCGACATCCATTCCTTCTTCGACTGCTTCCTTAACTTGGGCATCATAACCTTAAGCCCTCAACTCAACCCTAAAACTCAACCCCAGCCCAATCGCATCCGTGACCTTCAGAGCTGAGTTTGCTGTGCAGAGCCTTCGGACAGGCTTCCGGCGGGAGCTATTGCCTGCCATGACACTGCTGCCAAGAGTCATCGAGGCAGGTCGGGAGCTTGCCAAACACGCACATGGCTATACGCCCTTCTCATGTGGTCTTAATGTTTGCAGCTTCATTCTCCAAGTAGGTGTGTCCTCCTTCTTGCTACGATTAGTTGCCGTCATTATTGCTGGCAGGAAGGATTCTAGAATTTTGCTCATCGTGCTGGTTCGCCCGGACTTCCTCCGGCAGTTAGCACATTCACCCCCGGTTTTTGCAAGCATGCAGTTTTCAATTGTGAACATTACACAAACCCGCCACTGCCGAACCTGCTTTCCCTGGGCATCTGAGTATTAAGTGTATGGATAGTACTTACTAGGGACTGATTGGGTCAAATTTGTTTTCAAATGCTATGTAGTAGTGTCCATTTCATTTTCTTTTCCATTATCCCTATATAACCCCTATATACCCTGAACCCTAAACCCAAATTCCCTATATACTATATAGTCCGACCTGGAAGATGCTCCTGTTGCAAAACCCTGCACCGAAACTAGTTCATGGCCGTTTGCCTGATAGAGGTCCCTTGCAAAAGAGGTGGCACGGACATATTGTAGGTGACAGGCATCCGTCTGTGTGTATTTATGTGTGGATATATATATATGCACACGGAGCTTGTGGATGGGGGTTTGCGATTTCTGGCCAGGGCTTTGGCGATGCCACCGCCGTCGAGGTGCATTCTCTGCCTACAGTTGGATTTGTCTCAGGATAAGCCCTGCCTGGTTAACTGCAGCTTCCAGCTAGCTGTTAATCATGGGGCTGCAACTGTAGGATTTAAGGCTTACGCTTTAGGGTTCGGGGTGGCTGACCTGCGACTTACAGGACCTCCACATGGTGTCCCAGCTACTTGCCGTCGAACTTGATGAGTGCAAGGTAACTCCATGAAGAAGAGGTGTCTGCTTTCTAAAGGGTCTGGCAGATCTGGGGCCTAGGGTTGTTGACTTTGTGTTAGGGCAATTTCGGTTGAAGATATGGGTTCCATTTGTTGGGATACTCCAAAAATCTGTTTCTATTGCCCTGGTTAGCCAGACGCAATACCTGATGGCCATAGTCATGATAAGAGATGGGCCAACTAATAAATGGAGCAAGACTGGCAACACCCTCATGAAGATCGCATCACGCTGATGACAAGACCATTCAGCAGCAGAGAAACCATGGTGAGGACAATCATGCTAGTGAGAAATTAAAACTTTAAACTGTATGGAGCAGCAAGCATGAAGATCGCATTACGCTGATGACAAGACCATTCAGCAGCAGAGAAACCATGGTGAGGACAATCATGCTAGTGAGAAATTAAAACTTTAAACTGTATGGAGCAGCAAGCATGGAAAAGGCAATAGGAACAGCACTGGAAATGAGCCCTAGAAACATACCAGTCAGAAAGAACGGTGTTAGCTATGGAAACACGATGCCCCAAGCCCTGTATGCTACCCCTGCACTGTCAACAGAAGTAATGCTGTCCTAGCACTAAAAAAGCCCACTCTGATAATGGAAGATGCACATAATCCCACTCTAGACCTTAAGCTCTCCGCAACCAAAGGCGCTGAGGGCGTTGAAGGCCTTGGCCGCTGATGCGCAGTGCCTGGAGGCCTTTATGGGAGCCTCTATAGAAGTCCCTGCACAATCTTTGGGGGATGGCAGGGAAAGGCGCAGATGATGTAATTGGACTATAAGGATCTACGAAGGACCGCGTGACCGAAACCGGAGCCTTTGTGACGGATGTCCAGAAAACTTGCCATCTTGCTCTGGGGTCTCGTCCCCCTACTGCATCGGGAGGAAGGATTCCAGTATGGTTTCGACTCCTTGGAATACTGGCCTTGGGAGGTTGAGGTGTAGTCATACTTAGCATCCCCCAAGGAACCATCCTGACCAACCTTGTGGCGTAAAGCTCCTACTCGAATTATTCGTTGCCCGAAAACCTACGACAGGGGTTCGTCAATCCACCTGAGCTTGGTCAAACGCCCCACGTTCCCATCTGCCGATCTCACCAATTGACTATGCGATTATCATGTGCCTTACCTGTACTTAACCCCCCATTACCTACAGTTTGGCAGTAATGACCCCTACTTATAGGTATAACCCATAAACATACAACTGCAGGCAGTTTGGGTTACATAATCCTTGTACCCCCCTCTATATCCCTAGTTCCCATTTCATCTTCCATGTTCTTTTCCATGTGGTTTTCCTTTATAATCCAAATTGCTGTGACAAGTAACCTAAACCTGTAGTGACCCCCTAAACCGATAAAATATGGATTTCCCCAAAACCTCAATAAGATCCCCATATACCCCATATTCTATCTACTTAGGGGGGACTCTACCTCAAACTCTAAGCCCTAAGCCTTGAACCCTAAAGCCTATTCTGCCTGCTTAAGGGGACTATACCCTAACCCCTGAACCCTATTCTATCTACTTAAGGGGAACTATACCCTAAACCCTGCATTCCAAACCCTATTCTATCTACTTAATGGTGAATTACAACCTCTGAGCCCAAACCCTGATGGCAGGTCTTGCTCGGAGAGGCCAGGCTTTCTGTAGGCAATGCTTTCAGCCATTCCTAAGCCCTAATCCATAAACCATCATAACCCTGATCCCTAAACCCTAATCCCTAAGCCCTAGGCCCTAATCCTAAACCCTAAACTCTAATCCCTAAACCTTAAACCCTTGTCCCTAAACCCTAAACTTCTAAACCCTGACTGTATACGCCTGGCGAAAATGCAGAAGTGCGCGCGATAGTCCCATGTAGGAGTCGCAAGGGGCCAATGCATCTAGGTTTGTGCAAGTACCGTCGGGCAGTGGTGTCAAACCCTCGTGATTTGTCAACACTCACTAGGGCCCCTGAGATCCACAGCATCGAGATCGGACTTTTGAGGATTTCCTTTAATGATGCTTCAAAACGATAGTCACAAGTTCCAAGTCTCTCACTGCGACCTTTGCTTGTGGCAGTTGTCAAATCCATACGTGCCAAGGCTGAAGCCAAAGTTTGCCGAAGAAAAGGTCGGAATAACACAGGTACGACGATGGGCCTTCTGAGGCAATTAGTAGGGAATGTCATCATAGTAAAAGTGCGGGCGCTGTTTGAAGTCTTGACAGTGAACCTTGGTTGAGCTTCCCGTCTGACTTTCTTCAACTATCTCCTCAGGATAGCTACAGCTTCTCCTTTATCACCCTGCAATACTCCAAACAGTAGATCCCATAAACCTTGGGAATACCCTAAAGGGCTCTATTCTGATTTTGCACCTGTAGCGGCGCTATAGCAATTCGGGAGGTTCGTTAAATGCGAGCCTAGTCAGTGGCCGGAAGCCTGGAAAGTCATGTGAGGAGTATTTTGAGATGCTGATACTAGTAAGGTCCAGCAAGAGTAAGACGTAAGATTACATCTTCCCTTTGGCTACAGAAGAACAAATCGTGCTTGGTGCAGCCACCGCATAGAAAAAAACACCACTCACGTCGACGTGCAGCCCTGCCTGAGGTATGGTCTTCTATGTCGAAGTATTACTGCTATTATTCCTGCTATTACTATTTTACATTCATTATTCCTATTATTATTGCTATTATTATGATGCAGAAGTCACCTTCAAAACGGCCTAGCCAATGACAGGAGGTTTTCCGTCAGACCTTAGAGACCCTCCATCGCGAGATTCCCGCAGCTTGTCAGGGACATTTGAGCTGTAGTCTAGACTCCGTAAAGGGGGTTATCTAGGGGATTATATATATATATTTATAGGGTTTAGGGTTTAGGGTCTAAACTCCTTAAAAGGGGGTTATACAGGGGATTATATAGGGAACTACTTATGGGGTTTTAAGGGGAAACTAGGAGTTTAGACTATATAGCTCATTTGCTTTTGCTTTGGTGATGGGCTACGACCTTGTCCCCAAGCGCATCCCAAGCAATCCTAAGCAGAATCGCAACCCTAAACCAAATTTTGGCATTCATCCGGGGTTCGTCCAGATGCCTTTCGCAGCCCAGCTATGGCACCCCATCTCATAATTCAAATGTAGGCGCGTAAATTCTTAATAGATAAAGTTTAGGGGCATGCTAGACCTTGTACGCACAAGCCCAATCTGTAGTGCCTATGAGCCCCTGTGGCCCAGGTAAAATTCCTCTACACCCCTTTAGAGGGATATAGGCTGTTCCCTTTGTGTTTCTCTGTACAGTGGAGGCCAGAAAGCTGGAATAGTATCCCCCTACATCCATGATCTTTTTTGATTGGCATCCAATGGAGTCCAACACCCCTTAATTAACCAAGGAATGTGGCTTGAATCATTTTGCAGCTTGATTTGACATATACCCCCTCGTGAAGGAATATTGGGCCCTGTGGAATTTAGTCTAAGCCCAAAGCAGGGTTCCCTACAATTTCCTTTTCGCGAGTTTTAAGCATGGCGTTTGTTCTGGTGAACAGGATTTCACAATGCCGCCAAAGTGATGTTTAGCGAAGTCATATGCGCTACTATCAATATTCGCCCTATTCAGGGCCCCTTAACACTGGACATAGACAACTCTCTGATACTTTAGTATAGTCCCTAATATCCTGCCGAACAGGGAACCCATGTCCATTACGCATCTGGGTAGTCTTGACTGTAGTAAGTTCCATATGGCCTCCATAAAGCCATGTATTTTTGTTAATACCCCTCAGAGTGATTTCTACCGGCGTCACATGGAACCCTGAGGAAGCAAGGGAGCTGCTGAGCTACATGGAGCTTGTCGAGTTTCTTGGCCTCAGAATTTCGCGGCGTTGATTTGAGTATTCTGGGAAAAGAGTACCCTTCAGGGCTAGGGGCTCGATGCACATAAGTTCATGTACATGCAAATCTCATTATGTGGGGAGTTGTCAAAAGTATGGTCGGTTTTAGGCACCCTAAGTACTTGTGAGGCGCCGTGTTATGCAGGGGATCTAAACTGGGGGATTTTGACAAAGTCTCATATGGAGATTGCAAACTGAGTCCGGGCTGCACATTTAAGACCCTTATAGGTTTTCACTGAGAAGCTGACATGTGCTGCCAGCATTAGAATTGACAACGCTTCCAATTTTCAAGCCTCTTAACGCGTAACGCCGTACAATCTCCCATGTGCTGCCAGAATTTCGCTCAGCAGGGGATGGAAATCTGGGTCAGAGGCGTCCACTTCAGCCTCCGTCCATGACCCGCTGATCCTTATTCCAGGCACTTAAGTACCTAAGAGTAAACACGACTCCCCCACCCCTGGCTAGCAAACATTCCCTACAACAGGGGAGGCCGTCACTACTTGGAATACCAATGTAGAATACCAGAATTGCTAAAGTATAAGGCCCTACACAATCCAAGCTTCCAAAAAAATTGCATGTATCTTTTCTATTTGGTTCCATTGTTGAGTTAGTATCCTTGAGCCCTTTCTAAATTCCCATAGAATCCCCATATACCCCTATATAGTCCCAATATAATCAACGTACCTCAACCCTAAACTCTGGACCCCAAACCTCAAACCCTAAACCTTAAACATCCTTAAACCCTAAGCCTTAAATCCTAAACCTTAAACCCTAAACCTTAAACCCTAAACCTTAAGCCCTAAACCTTAAGCCCTAAACCTTAAGCCCTAAACCTTTGGAGCTCTCTGAGGGGCGCCCTGACAGCAGGGCAGGCCGCCAAGACGGCGCAGGCTCACGCGCTCCGGCGGCAGACTCAGGAATAAAGGGGTTTAGGGTTTAGGGTTTAGAGTTGAGGGTTTAGGGGTAAGGGTTTAGGGTTTAGGGTTGATAACGGTGGTATAATAGGCATATAATAGGACCTGAATATATTCCGGCGGCAGACTAAGGATTTAGGGTTCAGGGTTTAAGGTTAAGGGTTAAGGGTTTATTCGGGCTGAGGGGTATTTCGGGATGTTAGGGATATCGAGGGAGATCTTGGGATTATGGACTGGTACAGAGGGCGAAGGCTATGGGAAGGGAGAATCGCATGGACAAGGAAATGGACACGGAAATGGCAACTACTGTTTAAGATGTTCAGGGTTTGGAGTTTAACGTGTATGGGAATATTTCTGCAGACAGAGTCATGTCTAAGGCGCAGGGTGTAAGATTGGAGAATCACATGACGTGAAACCTTGACTTCGTAAGCCTACTGAGTGATGGGACGGTCACAAAGCCTTAAGAGGGTCATAAGTGATAGCAGGCGGGCAGACATACTAAGCCTCCAACTGGGGTCTAGGGTTGGAGGAGGTTCCTTCTCAAGCATGGAACTTTGAACAGATAAAGTCCGCTTTCAAACGACTCATCAGCGGAAGTTTGAACACATCGCGTGTGTGCCTTCTTTGGCTATTGAATGCAGCGCCTACGTCGAAGGTTTCTGTGTAGGAGCATGTCATGAGACCTCCCAACCTTGCAAAGCTTTTTCATGTTAAGAACACATGTTTTTTTGGCTCTGCAGGGCATGCTCAAGTTATGTTTCAGGTACAACCTCACATTTTGTTGGTCTGGTTCTTTCCCTCAATTATGGTATGTTTAATATGGTGCTCCGCAAGGTGACTTTTGCGCTAGATTTCTCTGACCAGCATCGACAGTACCAAGGAAAACCCTTGCGCACCGTCCGTGCTCCAGCTGGCAGCATTTTGGCAGCTCACGTTGTTTTTGGGCCTCTTCCGTTTTTTGTTCAACAGTGTGGAGGATACCACCCTACGCTCCATGTTGATTGTGTTGGGTGTTAATTTGCGGCCCGCAATTTAGGCTAGCCCCTCGAAAGGCTTTGCAAAACAAGCAAGCTTAGCTCAGGAGATTTTCAGCTGCTATGCTCCGTTGGATGGAAAGAAGCTTGGACAAATCGCTGTTTCCTGGTTCTTTTGTTGTAAGCCTGCTAGCATGTTGACAATGATTGCCCTTCCGAAGCCCTCAACCCTAACATCTGAAACCCCCACGCCCTCAAACCTGAAACCCCCAAAGCTAAATCGTCCTGAGTCCCGAACTTAGCTGCATCGGCATTACCTGGGATTCTCGCCCGTTAAGCTTCCCCAGCCGGCCTTTCTTGGATCGAATTTCGAAAATCCAGCATATTGAAACCCAACAAGGACTAATGATGCTATATCGTTCTAGGTCTTGAGTCTTGTCCCCTAGTATGGGCCCTTATCCTGAGGTCCTTATTTCCATACCATGTACCCTATAGCACCCTATAAGCCCATGTCAGGGCCAATAATCAGGGCCCCAGAAACAGGTAAGGGCACATATTAGGTGGGACCTTAGAATTTTGTTGGGCCATATGATCGTTTCCATGAAGCCATTGCTTGGGAAATCTTGGGAGGAATCCAGGACTCGACTCCCAACTTCGGGAAAACTCCGTGTTCTAGATTTTGAAGCTCATATNNCCCCCCCCCCCCCGCCCCCGCTAAGCCCTAGACCCTAGACCCATGTTATATTAGGCTCCTAGGACTGAGGCCCTCAGCCGCCCATCTGCGGTCAGCCGGCCCAGGGTTTGGGGCTTGCTTGGACCCTGGACGTCCTAATTTTTCGGGGATATACCCTACAACAATGCAAAAACTAAAGCATCCCGGAAAGGAAAAAAACATGCCGTAACCCTTGTAGACTGGTAAGGATGGACGTCAGCCATCTAACTTCTGTTTGCGCCGCGATCCCTTTGGCTCCGGCTGAGCAAGCCGCTCGGCATTCTACCCGGGCTAGGCTGGGTTGCTGTTGAGGAACTGAATTCAAGTCATTATATCAGGGAATCCATATTGATTACTATATATACCCATTATGGTAGCTATATTTAAGGTCCGTATAACAGCAACCCAGGAGGGTCTAATAGGTGGGATGATGGTTTAGCAGCAGTAGGGTTCTCCGGAGACCCGCAAACTCTGAACCTTGGGTCATTCTCCCTCCCAATAATTGTCCTACACGGGGCTACTGTATACCCTATTACTATTACCTCTTACAGTGGGCATTTTTACTTCAAGGGAGAATGACTTAACCTGTGCCTGTCAAATGAACGGACCTTTTTGTTGGGAGGATCACATGCTATATCTAACGTAGCCATACGGGAATTGCGTAGGGCTCTGATTATTGTTACTGTTCTTAGTATCATTATATAAATATATATCCAAATATATATGTATACAAATATATGTATATATATATAAGTATAAGTGTGTGTGTGTGTATCTATCTATCTAGATTGACGATTCCGGATGACTTCATGGTTCCCGAAGCCTAAATAGATCTAAACATCCTCTGAGCTCCGCTACTTTTTTAAAGTTTTAAGCGGAGTGCAATGGATCCTCATTGCCGGAAATAGTTTAGATCTTGGTCAAGCAGCGTGGAAAGCCGCATAAGCCCGCTTCTGAAGGGAAGGGAGCTTTCATAGGGCAGTTTTGCAGGTTGTCATGTCAGCTTTGGGGAGAGCAGTGGCAGCCTGAGGAATTACCAGCTTTGTTTCCTAGCAGTTCTTATAGAACTATAGTAGAGCGTACACCATATAACAATTCCAAGGGTTACTGGCCCTGCATCCTAAACCCTGTAGTCCCCTTAGGCAGATAGAACATGGGGTATATGGGGATCTTTGTATACTCTACCCAAAGCTGTATTCCATCTACTTAAACCTTTCTTCTGACCACGCCCTTGTGGAGGTCCATCGCTCGCTACAGTCAGAAACAGCCCTGACGCTGCAGTCCTTCCTCGAGTTGCTGTGCTCAAAACCTTAGACCCTAAACCCCTGGGTAGGCCCCTGGGATTTTTTTTCCTTCATGGCCTTAATAGGGGACCATAAAACCTAATATTGTTCAATTTGTTTTAGGGGCCAACCTAGACCCTAGCTCTTGAAACCTCATCAAAGTTCTTTTTAATGGACATGAAAATGGCAGCTTCTATTTGGGGCTTAGGGTTTAGGACTTCGGGAGGAGGATGAGTTTACAACTCGAGGCCTATAGGGAGAGATAGGGGTTTAGGCTCACTTGCTGGTTATTAGCCGGGAACGGAGTATTGGAAAAGAAGCTGGAAGCTAGCATTCAGGGTGCAGGGCTTAGGCGGGTAGTTTGGCACGGACCGATACAGTTGAGTTGCTCTCTACTGGGTCATTCTGGGATAGGGCGTCTTTTTTCTTTTCTTTTGACACCTGGCAAAATTTTGAATTACAACCCTTAGTGTAGTGTCAGTTCGAGTTGCTATGCTCTAGATGCTACCGGCTGTTGCTGGGGAGCGCGGACAAGAAGAGGGAAGCTGCTGCTTATGGTTTAGGATTGAGGGTTGTTAGAAGGGAATGAATGGAGAAACCAATCCCTTTAGTATGCTTTCTATGTAACCCATGACGATATAGCAGTTTGCATGGTCTTGTTTATGCCTCCTTGTGGTTTTGACTTCCCATTTCTGGTATACTTTTAACCCAATAGGAACATTGAATGTTGATGGGTCTTCAGCACTCTTTCAGTAAGGAGCCAGCTTGAGTTCCAGGTCGAAGTCAGGGGGTTACCCCATGCAGGCCCAAATGGGTGTGTGCATTGTCTACGTGGGTCTTTGCCAGTCTGGGGAGGGTTAGGCTTAAAAGGTAGCAAGGGCTTGGTGGGGTTGTAGAGGTCAGGTGGACCCCCCACCCCGTGATAGTGACTTCAAGGCATGGTAGTGAGTATATGAAGGTCCTCTTACCGTCCCATTATACAACTATTACAGCGTGGGCGGTCCTCCTGATATATAGGATTTAGGGTTAGCGGCTTTGGGAGCATTGTAAGGACCTTTGTATAGAACACAGTCCCGAAATGGTCTGACTCAGGCTGTGAAAAATTGTACAATAGGCCAGTTCAAGCTTTCTGAGATTGATTGAAACAGGGGTGCGGGACCTCTAGCCCTAAACCCCTTAAATCTGTAATCTGTAGTCTGCCCGGCGGCAGGTCCTATACCTCCGGACATAGAAGGTGAAGGTTTAGGGATCAGGGTTTAGGGTTTAGAAGGGGATCCTGTTTGAGAAACTTCCAACCAGGTAAGACCTAAGTCTTGGGAGTTCAGGTTTCAGGACTTTGGGTCCTTGGGGTTGGTTTTACTCCCCTCCCCTAAATTAAAACCCCGCACCCCCCCCTAGCATTAGATATTAGATACTCCCATTAATGTGGTATATTCTTACATATTGGGAATATGTAATATTAGGGAGGGTGGGGGGGCTTTAATATTAAGGGAAGGGGATTAGGCTGTTTGCTGCTAGGGGGGGCACGCTGAGCGAAGCTTGGGATGCATGAGGAGTATGCGGGCCTAAGCCCTAAATCCTACTCAGACCCTCCTATGTAGTTCCTTTTTGGGTAGTATATTATAATCCCTTACCCAAGAACCATAACAAACCCAAAAAGGAACTACATTGGAGCCCTTGGGTAAGCCTTAATTTCATGCGTGCCTTTTTTGTGATGCCGGCCAGTCTCCGCCGTTTTATTGACTGATGGAGTTTAAGGTTCAGGGTTTAGGGTAGCATTGAAGATGCATAGCCCAAGTGCCGAAACTGTCTCCACTGCAAAGTCAAAATATTGCGATCCTTGCATTTAGGGTTTAGGGTCCCATGTTTTTTTTTCAGTGGTGGTTGTTCCCAACCAGATGAAGCTCAAACAACAACCTTCCGTGGAGCCTATCTCAGGCACGTCTATGGCACCCCCACGATCTTGGGATGGTGGCCAAGCCTCATGGAGGAGCAAGTCATCCCTTCAAGTAAGTCTACTGTTTAAGGGTTGAGGGTTTCCTCCCCGTAGAAACCGGGAAAAAACGGTTTAGGACTCAGGGTTGGAGGTTCGAACTTGAGGGCATGTTGTAGCCAACTTTGCACCCTAACTCGCAGCGCCCCGCTTGCAAATTTCTGTGTATCATCAGGAATTCATGTTTTCCCCTAAACCCTAAACCCTAAATCCTAAACCCTAAATCCTAAATCCTAAACCCTAAGGGTTCTATGCGACTTACGTAAAGTGATGCAACTCACGCAGGCGAAGCGATGTACACAGGTGCGTAAGTCTCGCAATTTGCCAGTAAGCTCTTCATGCTTACTTACAGCTAGCCAAACATCATCAGCTCTTTAAAGTTGCTTGCTTAGGCCTCAGTATGTGACAGGACTTATTGGCCAAGCAGTCCGCATCATTTCAGTGGGACATTTCCTCTGCTAGCGTCACGACTTTGCATAGTAGAGCGCAGTTATTACACTCCATTATAGAGTAAGATTATATCCTCCTTTTGGGTACAGTATTTTATATGAGGAATGTAATCTTACTAGGTTCAACCACCAAAAAACAATACTCATCATGTATCAACCCTATCACCCCCCTTAAGTAACCTGCTGAAAGCCTAGCCTATCACTATGTCAAAGCCTGAGTGACCTGCTTAACGCCCAACGAATCCCTTCGTTCCTGATATTTCTTCTGTTTTCCATTTTTTGGCCTGTGTATAACCTTAAAGAATGATCAAGCACATCATTTCTATTGTAAGTCAGGGGGATGACGGTTATCATTATATCCATAAGTCCTAGACAGATTATGGGGCCACACCCTGTGGTTTAGAAGCTGCTCGCAGGAGTCGGCATCGCTGATCTCAAGCGGACCTTCGAGTCTGCCAGGTTGGGGTGGATGGGGCCGGGCTTAGGATTTAGGGTTTAGGGGATTATTTAGGATTTTGAATTTCAGGGGGCTATAATTACAGGGTGTAGGGTTTTGCATTTCAGGTTAAGGGTATACCGGATGGGGTGGGGGTCCAGTTGAGGTGGCTTTCAGGGTTGATAACAGGCATCTCGGTTTCGCATTCAGCTTCACATGGCTTGCATCAAGGGGAATGGCGGGGTTTTGTTCTTGATAGGTCTAGGGTTGAATTAAAGCTGCATTTGCCGAGAACCGACGATGGGCGGGCAAAGTTTTGCCTTTAGACAAGAATATGTAGCGTGTAGCAACCTGATACACCCCTAAACCCTAAACCACTAAACCCTAGACCACCCGTAATGCAAAGCTATTTGAGATGAACAAGTCCCATTTGGGGCATCTACTCCAAGACAGGGGATGAGAACTTCCAAAACCAAATTCTGAAGTCCTAAACCCAAGAGCTTCCATTTTGCACCTTCAGCCTTCTTTGTGCAGTGACTAGTGTGCAGTTCCAAGGATAGGAGACGCTGGCTCTGCCTGAGTCCCAACCTTGATGTACGTAGAACTGCAATTTCGATCTCCAGGTTCCTTAGAGGCAATCCAAAAATATAGTTCTGCCCTCAGCCTTACGCTCTGATGGACCCCAAAGCCCCAATCAAGTCTCCCAAGGTCGAAGACCTAAAGCCTTAACCCTAAAACCTACACCTCAAGCCTCAAAACCTAAACCCCTGGCCCTAAGCCATAAGGTCTCAAGCAATTGGCCGCAAACTTCGAAACCGCCTGCAACGGGCGCATATCTCTACCCATCCAGGTGAGGCTTAGGGTTGACTTGGTCTCGCTGCATTCTACAGACTTCCAGTACCTTGAGGCTTTAAATTCCCCAAAGACCAAGTATTCTATGGAATTTGGGCCCAACTCATTGAAATTTGGGTCCTTAGAGCCTTAGTGTTAAAGGGCTTGGAGTTTAGATTTGAGGGTTTAGGCGTTTCAGGTTGAGGGCGTGTTTGGGGCTCAGGGCCAGGATACTCTAAGGTGCAGCATATGGGAATCGACAAGAGGGGCCTGTGTCAAACGGAGCTCCGTGGCATTTATCCACGGATTGGGCATGCTTGTCAGGATCTCGAACTTGGTTTAAGTATGTACTTATCCTCCATCGGATTACAGTCCATCTATCTGGCCAAATCTAGGTTATGCCACGTTCGAATTTTAGGACCTCTGACCGTAAACCCAAAACGAGCCAGCTTAAGCCGTCACTGCTTCTTTTTTTTGGTTGCCGGCAGGGCAGCTAGAACGAACGTGGCGCATTCTGGGATTTCCATGTAAACAGCGGCACTTCTCGTTTCAAAGTGCCAAACAAGCTCCCCTAGAGCAAGTCAGATGTCCGGTTTGAGGTTTAAGGTCAGGCTTTTGGCTTTAAGGCTCGTGTGGTGGGATTTAGGGTCTGGCTGTCAAAAAAAAAGCACCAGTTTGTATTGCCAGGACCTCTATGATGTGCTGCTGCCATCATTGGGGCGCCTCAGAAGCAGTCAGGTCATGTGCAAACCTGGCTTTGTAATACGAAGAAGGTTTGTGTAGCAAGCATCGCAGCATTTGAGTGGCGCCAGTTTATGAAGCAATGAAAGGATCGGGGGTGCTTGGGTCTTTGGGAGGGTCTGCATCTAGTGACAGCCTTGGAGGCCAATTGACAATTACGGGCGTGGAAGTGAGCCCAACAACAGAAGAGTAGGGGCAAGAAGAATCACTTGCTACATAGGGGCTGCCTCCTACAGTAGGTTTGTTCTTTTTTCACTAGTCTTATTGGTGCTTCAAGGGAGTGGGAGAGGGAATGCAGGTAGCCTATTATCCTGGAGGTTCTTAGAAGGATTCTCTTTCCCGCTCCCCCTTCAAGCACCAGTAAGCAGCTTACAGCAGTGGTGTGAATCCAAGTTTGTCCCCAAGAAAACAGCGTCTGACATTGAACCACCCGCTGCCCGCAGCCAGCACAATCTTCCTCCATGTCAGCGCGTTTCGTTTGTGTGAGTTGTTGTGTTTCTTAAGCCCTAAACCCTTATAGTCCCCCTTAAGAAGTAGATAGAAGATGGAGTACATGGGAATCTTATTATCATACCCAAAGCCATATTCTATCTACTTAAGGGGGACTATAACCCTATTTCAGTTTCACGATTTTGTCGTATGTTTATCATCCCAGGTCCCCCCAGTATAGTACCCCCTAAACCCGAAACCCCAAAGAAGAGCCTTGACCTTGATGTAGCTCCTGGGGAATTTAAATCGACCTCACCCAACCTCACCCTAAATGGTGGTTTATAGAGGGAATAGTACCAAAATGGCCTTAAATCGGGAATCGAAACTATTCTTAATTACCCTTCCTTGATGGGCCAAAACTTTAGTAGAGCGACCTCTTACAAGCAGACCCCCAGTTGCGCTTACTCTTTTTGCCCAACCCTTACCAAGACTATTTCGAATAAAAGGAATCCTACACCTCCAAACCCTAAGCCGGGAAGACTGGGAATATTGGATCATTTAAGGTTGAAACCATGGGCCCCTAGCATGGGCCCTTAACCCTGGGATCCTCATTTGCGTGCTATATACACTATATGTACCCTTGAGGTTCCCTAGAACCCTCCTAAAAGGCCTCAGGGACCACGATCCTGGGTTGCTGCTAAGGGTTTCAAATCGAGTTACTATAATAAAGAAACCTTGCTTTTTACGATACACCCAGATTATGGTCACTTAACTTAAGTTCCTGAACAGCAGACCAGATTAGGGGCTGACACTTCTAACCCCACACCTAGGCCCTAGACCCCAAGCCCTGTACCCTCAGCCCTAACCTCACGGGAGTAGTGTTTTTTTGGTGGTTGAACCTAGTAAGATAATATTCCTTATAGAAGATACTATACCCCAAAAGGAGGATATAATCTTTCTCTATATTGGGTACCATAATGTCCCCAAATAAAATGCTACTCACGGGAAACATCACCAAACCTTCAGGATCGCCACCGAGGGTGCCGTCATCGAGGCAGAACCCGGCACGGGCTATGGGACAATGTGGGGCTTTGCCCCCTTGACAGGGTATGTAGGGTTTAGGGCTTGGGGTGTAGGATTTAGGGCTTAGGGTTTTGGATTTAGGCTTTAGGGTTTTAGGGTTTAGGCTTTAGGGATATGATATATGGATATACGAGCTATAGTCTAAACTCTTTAAAGGAGGTTCTATAGAGGGTTATTTAAAGGGGAGCCTTGTAAAGTTTATTGAGGTGGATACGAGGAGCTGAGCCTATACGAGCATGAAGCCACCCACAACTTTTTACATAATTGAGATCCAATATGTCTCTTAAAGAAAGATTTTTGAGGTTCAGGGGGCCTGCTTGACTACCCGCTGTGGAATTTGATTGCCTGGCAGCATGATTTTGAATTCAATAGCTTTTTGGTCTGACCGTTAACCCATCCAAAAGACCTTTACATACTTGAGGCCCCCCAATTGTGGTTCAAGGGGTCTTCCAGGCTACCTCTTTTGGAATTTGATTGCCTGGCCTGTCCAAATACACTTTTGAAAAAGAAATCCAATGTTTTGGTGGCAGCAGGTCCCAGTTCCCAAAGGTAAAAAAAAGTGGCCCTACTTGAAGGCCTGACTGTTCAAGCCTCGTCATACGATCACGGGCCTTTCACCATTTTTTCGGTGAGCATACTTCACTGAATGCACCCCAAATCGAATCGGGGGTCCAGAATAACTTTGAAAAGCTGTACTTCAGTGCAACCCCACCCCCCCCCCCCCCCCCCCCTCCCGCACTAATCGGGATTCAGCAATACCATGCGGTGCCCCTTGATGCAGAACTATGAAGAATCATACTTATAACTTCCATGACTGTGGGACTTGTAACCATACTTCTCACCCATATCCCGCTGTACTTGTAGTAATATAGTCGTAGTATTACTACGACTACGTCCTCCTGATCGTGGTGGGAGTAATAGTAGTAGCAGTAGCAATAACTGGTGACTACCACCACCACCACCACCACCACCACCACCACCACCACCACCACCACCACCACCACCTGCAGCTGCTGCTACTGCTGCTGCTGCGGCCACTGCCCTTACCGCATAACCACTGCCACTACCAGCAGGCAAAGTTTGCAGAACTCCTTGGTTCCGCGCCTTTGAGCTTCAAGCATCTCACGCGATGGGTCGTAGAGCCCTGGCCATAATTGCTTTTGAAGGCATACAGGCGGCTTTAAGTACAGGGATCAGGGTGAGGATTTGCATGACCCTGAGGGTTCAAGGTGTGGATGGGGCTAAGAGCATTGAAGCGGGCACACATGTTGTGTAGGCTTGTCATGCTACTAGGGACAGTCTGGGTTTCTCTCCGTCTGGCTTCCCCCTTGGCAATCAGAAACAAGCTCGTGCTTCTTCAGGACACGGACAGGGACAGACAGTTTATAAAAGGTTTCAAAGGAGTAATTACCGCGGACTCTTAATGTGCCCCGAGAGATCTCCGCAAAGGGCACCGCAAAGATGCCTGTTATATATGGTTGCATGGCAGGTTGTATAGGGATGGTACCGGTCGTGTCAGGATTTCCGAAATTGGGCTCTTGCTCTGAGCGTTGAGGTGTGACCTTCAACCCTCAGACAGGGCCGAACGCACACTGCCCTAAACTAGTTTGGAGCTCCAAAGCGGATCTTACGAAGGCAGATATCTTTTGAAAAGTGGCCATGTGGGAGTCATGCTACTTTGGGGAGGGTAACTGGACCACAAAGTTGATTCGGTCTTATTTCTATAGAACCTAAGCCCAGTAAAGATTGCATAAATTGAAATTTGGAAAGCATCCCCATAAAGAGCCAGATGACATGACCTGAGGATCTCTACGAGCGCTTGGAGGCGGAGGCCACTGCAAGTTCGCAGCCGCCGCCGCCGCCGCCGCCGGCGTAGGGTGGAGGGCGCGGAAAGCTGAAATCAGAAGGTGGGACGCGGAAGAATGGGCGTGGGGTCGGGTTGGGGACTTCCTTTTTGAAGCAGTTGTAGGGGACCTCAAGGGGGATGCAGAGATGTGTAGGGTTTGGGGTATTCAGGGTTTAGGATGAAGTTCTGGTGATAGGGTCTGGGCTTGCAGGTTTTGAGGCTCCGGGGTTTTGCGGGGTATAGGGGTTGTGATATAGGGAGTTTGGGGGCCATCAATACAGCCGTTGGTTACCCTAAACCCTAAACCCACAGATTGTGGGGCCCTTCAGGAATGATACAGGTTAAAGACATGTTGTAAGAGCCAGAACTAACTAGACTACATGGAGTCCTACAAGGTATAGCTGTGGAGTTGAACAGCCAGGGTAAACCTAAGCAGAAGATACCACCTTTGAGGGTTTTGAGGCATTGGACTTGAGGTTTTATGGCTGGTAGGGGTGCATGGATGAGGGTCCCGGGGTTACGGCAAGGCAGGAGGGGCTCCGAGAGTTTCGAGATTGTTCAGGTTGTGCTGAGTGCTTTCTCTTGCAGACGCCGCTTCCTCACGTCACAGGTGTGGCCACGCGCATCCATCTACCAAAGCATCTTCCCACTCAGGTGATTATGGCCATCCCACACGCATCAGATCATCAGAACGCATGCTGGCCCAGATGGGTTCGTCCGCACAGTCGCAAAGTTGTAAACACAAAATTCCGCGGCATCATTCAGAACCAAAGGCACGCCCGGATATGATGCCACCTCAAAGGCTTGGTCTTTGGAGGTGTCCTTGCTGGGCAAGAACTTGCTCCTAGCGACAATTTGTACTGATGGCCTGGTACTAAGCGCTTCTACAATGGCAACTGGAGTTTCCGCCATCTCACAAACTCGCGGGGGGAGTTTGGGTGGAGATGTTGGGATAACTGACATCATTATGGTGGAGTGTA
Source organism: Symbiodinium pilosum (assembly GCA_905231905.1). Taxonomy (NCBI): domain Eukaryota; class Dinophyceae; order Suessiales; family Symbiodiniaceae; genus Symbiodinium; species Symbiodinium pilosum. The sequence goes on from CAJNIZ010042859.1 coordinate 49,237, forward strand.
TCATTGAGTAAATGGCGGCATTGTCAGGCCCCTTAAGTCCTCTAATTTGGTTCTGGCCAGGATAGAACCACAATCGCTATAGTTGAGCCATTGTTGCCCATGAATCTCCCGTAGGTTAGGCCATTATGCGTTAAAACCTACACCCTAAACCTTAAACCGCGTTACATTGACAAGAGGTGTTGGTGGCAGTTGGTGTTCATGAGCAGCCCTGAAGCATAAACCATGGGCAGGCAGGAGGCTTAAGGAAGCAGATCGCGGAGTATGCGTGGATGTTGCAGTGGAGAGTATTGGACGGCCAGGGGGACTCAGTAATAATGGAGAAGCGAACGGAAACCACTGTGTTGTTTGAGGTTTGAGGTTTACGCTTTCGGGTACTTCGTAAACAGGTTATTCATTAGGATAACTAGGGGTACGTCGGAGTGTAGTAGATGCGCGTAGCATGCAGCTGCGCATCTAAGGTCTTTTTCGATTAGTCAGAAGAAGGCTTAGGATATGGGGCTAATGGTTGTAGTTTAAGGGTCAGGGCTAATTTTTCATGTAGGTTCTAGAGCAGTAGCACATAGGGAAGAAACATGTCGTGTGGGATCAAGTCAGTACAGCACGGTGGCCATGTGCCGATGTGTTCTTGATTCGTGTTTGCCCTCTGCTCCGGCCTGCGGCGAAAAAGGGCCGTAGCAAAGGGACCTATCCTTTGGGGACGAGACAACATTCCCAGCGAAGTGAAATTCTGGTTCCTTTACAAAGTTACACTGCTACTGTTGGTAGATTGTCTCTGGGGTGCGCATTTCGTGCTTGTTTCGGCCTGACACTAAAAACTTAAACTCTACACTCCAACCCTAAACCTCGAAGCCGAAGCCCAAAGCCTAAACCCAAAGCTCAACCCCTACATTATGCTTTAAATCGCAAGCCTTAAGACCTACAACGCTTCCTTGTCTGCGTGTCAGGTGTCCTGCAAGGCGCCTGTGAGCTTTGGTGTGGCATACTGCCCAAGTCACGTTTAATCCCCTTTGCCCGAAAACTCCAACATGCCCTCCCTTTAGATAGCCCCTGTAGGCATCATTATGCTTATGCTGCTTGTTGGAGGTAAGGGAGGTTTGATTTTGGGAATAAAGGGGAGACGTTTAGGCGGTCACTGAGCTGCAGCTGTCAGCACTTGGCATGTACAGTGGCCAAGGATGGTGATATCTTGCATATACTGCGGACTTGCCATGTCCTGCAGCCGGATGCTTTGAGGATTTTCTCAGAAACCTGAAGCCCCAAGTGGCAACATTGACATTCAAGCTCAGGTGGGTGGAGCGAAATGGAACGGAAGTCCTAAATCCCAGATCTGCAAAGTTGCAGCACGCACAGTACTTTCAGAACAAGAGTACAACTTGTATCACTTTTTGTATTGTAGTGGTAGTACTAAAAGTAGCCAGTGTAGATGTAAAAGACAAATGGGAAGTCCCGGCATTGCCATTCCGACGCAAGTGTGGCCTAAGGCCCCCTTGCTGAGAGCGCATCGAAACGTCTGGCGGCGCCAAGAAAAACTCAACATGATGAGTGCTATTAAATGCTAGTCATGAGCCTGAGTTCACGGTGGATGCTGAGTTGCCAACAAAGTATGCTAACTTGACGCGACGCGAATGGGACCCTAGTACTTGCAGCTTCTTTAGTAAGTATACTCTAGTATATTTATGTCCGGGGGCTCAGGGGCCCTATAATTGGTTCATGTGCCCCATCCACCCTTGTAGCTGGTAGGAATGCCGACAGTATGACTGATGTTTTCGCTTATTTACCAGTCTCAGAGCAGTACCAAGACAGAAACGGAACACTATACTGGGAAGGGGCCTGAAACATGGCATGTCAATGACAGTCGATGAAGTATGGCAATAGTACTCAGAAACCCCTACGCTGTTGATAAAATCAGGCTTCGAGAAAAATACAGCCATACCCGTACCGATTTAGTATTTCGGTATTGGGACCTCTTTGCGAGAAGGGAGCCATGATTCGGAGAAACTCCCAAACGTGTTTTGTTCTGTTATTGGGCGAGTGGGAAGGGCCGTGCGTGAACAAAAGTTGCCAACAAGATTAATATGTCCATCGTGGGATTTAGGATTTTAGGGTTCAGGGTTTTAGGATTTATGGTTTTTAGGTTGTTTGGGTTTAGGGGTGTCTTGTAAGCCAAAGGGTCCGCGTAGCTACACAGCACTGGCTTGGGCCCCCAAAGATGTAACATGCGAAAGCTTCGGGACACTGAGTATCTATCACATACCTAGATGGACCCTGTGGGTAACTGGATCCCATTGTTCCTGTCTCATTTGCTTGGGACTTTGATCTTCCAAGCTTTGTTGTTGCTTCTTGGTTAGGTGTTTCCCAAAATTACGGGTACGTTTTTGGGGAGTTCCTATAATAAGGATTACAGAACTGCGGGGGTCCATATTCGGGTCCCAATATTTAGGAGACCTACCTAATCTCATCATGCAGCCCTCAAGGGGCAGCTCAGGAAGTAAGAAGCTAGCTCCCTGAGTTTTGAGCATCACACATTTGGAGCTGGCTGAGTTCAACGTCCTGCGCTTTTTATGGACTCTTGACAGCCAAACAAAAGAAAGAACGGTCATGTTTGATAGGCTCTCGGCAATAGCCTAGGGGCTCCATATAAGGGCTATATTAGGGCTATGTTGGGGAAACCTTTTAGGGGTACGACCTTAAGGGTTACAATCCAGGAAACCATGAAAGCAATCACCGTATGCTGCATCGCTAGAGAAGTTCGACTGGCATACTTGCAAAGAAAGGGATTACGGGGGATATAAAAGGGGTTATATTGGGGTTATATAGGGTTGGGCTTTTAGGGTTTCCTGAACTTAGGGTTTTGATGCATTCGTCCAGTTAGACCAACACGCTCTTCCCTCTAGGCCTACTAACGCCTGAGTCCCAGTGCAGGGCCAACGCCAGAGCTTAAAAGTATTATAGTTTGAAAGCACAGTAGAAGTTGCTTTGCAAATTATTACTACTGCTACTATCACTATTAGTATTACTAGCACTATTAGTATTACTATCAATATTACTTTTACCATTACCACTGCTATTACCATTACTACTGCTATTACTATTACTATTGCTATTACTATTACTATTGCCATTACTATCATTTTTACTATTACTATTACTTAGCAGAGCCGGTCTAGATCAGACTTCGGGGTCCCTAAACCCTAAACCCTATACCCTCCTCTGAAGTCCAATTGAAGTTAGCAGCCGGCCAGTAGGTCAAACAAGTTGGAGCGCCGAGAAATAGTCATTTCCCTAAATGAGCCATAGTCTAAACTCTTTAAGGGAGGGTGATATAAGGGATTATATAGGGGACTACCTTAGGGGTTATTAAGGGGAATACTAGGAGTTTAGACCATGGCTCGTATAGGGGACCCCCCATATAAACCCCAAAATATTATAAACCTTGTGATAGGGACTCCCAAAAAGGGATACCTAATTTTGGGAAACCCCCATATTCAATAGTATACTGGCCATTGGTTAGCTGGGAGTTGAAGGAATGGAAAAGAACCTGGAAAGTACTATAATGGGTTATATAGGGACTACTCTAAGGATCCATTCCTTCATTCCTAGCCGACCAACGGCCAGTATACCGATCACCAGGTCCTTTTTTCTGGCAGAGCGTAGCATACAGCCCCTGCGCAGATTAAACACCAAGAGCTTTCATGACATACGTACCCATGCGTGTAGCAATGTAAGCGTTCGTATGAACATTGTTTGAACACATGCACATGCACTTAGGCAGGCCCTCCAACGTAGTACCGTTTGTGGTGTGCTTACAAGAAAGCATACCAAACACAAACAGGAATTGCATTGCTGTGCCAAGGTAGGTACTGCCGATGGATAAACACCAGCATGACCCTACCCAATACCCAAGGGCTCCTATGTAGTTCCTTGTTGAGTTTGTTATGGTTTTTGAGTGAGGGATTATAAATTACTACCCAAAAAGGAACTACATAGGAGGGTCTGGGTAAGTATTACATCGTAGGAATAATGGCAGTGTATTGCACCTTGCGGATTCAAGATTTTGTCCATGAACAGTCATCAACCGGATCGTTTATCCTTTGTATCGTGTCACTAGGGGTTTTGCTGGTACATCTAAATATACAGGGTTCCTTTTGGCAATGTTGGGGGGGGGGGGTGCGCGCGCGGGAATGGACCGTACATACATACTCCCATGTATGTTAACAAGGGCGTTTTAGTTTTGCCCAAATATCAGCAGGACCCTGCTAGGGTCCTTATTACAGGGGTTGGGGAAGCTAAAAATCTCCTTTTTTCCGCAATAACTCCCTATACAACCCCACTTTCTGTTTTCTCTTCCATTTGATTTGCCATTTGGTTCTCCACTACTGGTACGGTATATCCCTAAATCCTAAACCCAGAACCATACACCCCTGAACCCTGAACCCTATAAACCCTAAGCCCTGAACCCTAAACACTAAACCCGCCTATAGACCTTAAACCCTATAAGCCCTAAACCCTAAGATGCCCCGAAACCTTGAGACGACCACTTACCGGCCACGAGGTCCCGATGACAAAGCGCGGACGGGCGAGCTGCCGACGTCGGATGGGAAAAAATGTCGCTTTAGGGTTTACAATGTAGGGCTTAGGGTTTAGGATCTCTTGGGGCAGACGATGTAGGATTGATGGTTGACAGCTAGTTACTTGGGCTTAGGGCATTAGAGTTTAGAGTGTAGGCTTTTTAAGGTCTCTAGGATGAAGGATTATGGGTCGAAGGATTCAGCCAAAGCCATACCCCAAAGCTGGCAGTATGTGGTTTAGGGTTTAGGGTCATGAAACGTACAGCCCACCACATTAGGGGATCCTGGTACTGAGAGAAACAAATCAGTACCAAATATCACTAACGCTCTATACTCTCCCAGACACACGGTTTAGGCTTACGAGGTTGGGGGAGCATGGAATCTGCAAATAGGCATTTCGTAGACGCATGTCTTATCAACAGGGTCCATGTGAGATTCCACTTTCGTTTGGAGGGGTTTCAAACCTCATCCGTAAACCCTACACTCCATCCTCAGACATATACCCCTACACCCTGACCCCGAAACCCCAACCCTACTGTAAGCCCTGAACTCCAGCCCCTACACTTCCCAACCCAGGGCTTTTGAATTCTCGGAGGATCTAGTGCTTGCAGGATTTTTGGTTTTCCGTTTTGCTTGTAGCCCGCCAACACATGGTTTCGTGGATTAAAACCTTTAGTCACAAGGTAGAACCCGCGAAGCTGAAAAAAGATTGGGCGTTGCTTCTTTTCTCACTCACCTTCGTTGGTTGTCCTCGTCGCTCTTGTTAGTTGTGTCTGTTGTTTTCGTTGCCATTCCCTGATGAATGGTTCCAGGACAGACTTCCCAACCTCAAAATCATCCGGATATTGTCGGGCTGTCAGAACATGCAAGGGCAGGAGGAGCCAAAGTACGTGGATGTCAAGGACCGTTGGAAGAAGGATTGTAAGCTATAAGCACTCCAATACGGCCGATGGTGAGCGTACACTTCTGAGCCCAGCTATTACCCAGGTACGTCCAAAAGACAAACGTCATGTACAAGCCGTGCAGCATGCACATGAATCGAGTTGTAAACGCTGCAGTGACGATAATGGTCATAGTAATAGACATAGTACCCGTGGTAGTAATAGCAGGAGAATAATCTTGGTAATCTCCAATGTCAGCAGGAGAGGTAGTATCAGTAAAAGTGACCGTCTTACTACGAGCAATACCATGCCGCGTGCCATGCATCAACACGTCGTATGTATGGCGGCTGCCATTGCAATGTAGCATTTGGATCCATCATCTTCAGTAGGGCATGATCTGTTGATCGCCCTCATCCACCACTTGGATGCCACTAAGTTCAGTCAAGTTTAGTCCTGTCAAGCTCTCAAGCCCCTAGACCCTCAGCTGCAAGCGTCTCTAGAGCCTGAATCCCAAAGACGGGTCCAGACTCAGAGACACTGGCTCAAGCCTTTCACAAAGTATTCGCCATCGCGATGTCGTGCACCCTGAAGGAACCTAAGCTGTGCAACATGAACGTCAGAGCCCAAAACAAAATAAGGTTGTCCAAAATGCTGTGGCATTTGCATGCGGCACGGTGCTGCACTTAGCACTTACTCAGGCGGACTTGCAGGCAACATGAATTCGTGGAAACCCTGTAAGATAGATAAATTTCCAGGGCGAGCTGTAGAGATCCAGCACACAAAACGCGAGTCACAACCCTCACCAGATACCCCCCCCCCCCTGCTGTACTTCACACCAACAAAAAGCCAAAACGGCAGCATCCTCCCTAAATCTAAGCCACCCTACCCCGCCAACCAACCTTGCATGGGACTTCGAAAACGACCACATGGCCGAGCGCAGCAACGCCGGCAGCTGCTGCGGACTGCGAGGCTACTGCGCTTCATCACTTGTATGTGAGGTTTGAGGAATTTGAGGAACCAACAGCCTGTCTAGCCAAGAGGGATGAGTGTGGTATTGATTTGAGGTTTTAGGACAACAGTGACATGTGAATCTAAGTTGGTTTCCCCAGCCAAGGCCACGATGCGTTGTGCTTGGCTGCTTGGGACGTCTTCGGTTCGAGCGGTATGAGGCCGTGGGTTTGGTTGAGCCCTTGGAGGTTCACGGGCACATGGAAGCTCTAATCTGGACGAGAGTGAATCAAGCAGCGGAAGATGGGGTTTAAGGATGTATGTAGCTTTCGGTTTGACCAAGCTATAGACAGTTCAAACATGCTCTCATTGGGGTTTCAATGCGAATAGCTGCAAATGTAACCGAAGGTTACCCATGCAGAACCTTATTTAAGATTGTTTATGAATGTCAGAGTTACAGGAAGCACGGACTTTCGACACGATTGCACGGGGGTGAGGGTTCCAAAGATGCCAAGACCAGTCGGAGAACCTTAGCCTCAACCACACTGCCGCCAAAGAACCTTGACAGATTATGCACCTGGTAAGATACACCACGACATGCAGAATGCCCAGAGACGAGCATCGTCTCCTCGGCCACTTGAACATAGTCTAAACTCCTTCAAGGGGGTTATATAGGGGACTATCATAGGGGTTATTAAGGGGGATACTAGGAGTTTAGACTCCTTCAAGGGGGTTATATAGGGGACTATCATGGGGGTTATTAAGGGGGATACTAGGAGTTTAGACTCTAGCTCATTTTGATCTCCAAGGGTGTTCCAACCTCTGAAAACCTTTCAGATTTTGTTGCTCATCTTTTGGCTCGTGTTGTCTTTGCTACATGGTACTTTCCCCTCATAAGAGGACCCCACTATACACCCCAATAAATTATGATCCTTATGATGGGGACCCCAAAAGGTACCCCTAATTTTAGGAAACCCTACGCCCTGAAACCATGACACCCCTACATATCCCCCAAGCTGCTATAGGTGCCCAAATATTATTCTAAGGTTTCAGGAACCGCAAGAGTCTCAATGCTTTTCGACCTAGAAACCTCTCACTCGTGTAGCTGCAGCCTGCACTCCCAACAACATAAAACTAGTCTTGTGCCCCAAAATCACAGGCTTATTGGCGAATATTGCGGGTATGTGGGAGTGTTTGAGATCCAGGTATACCTTGCGCCCGAAACCTTAAAACCCTAAACCCCCGGTTAAATCCCAAACGAAGATTCTTAAAGACCTCATGTCATACGGAACTTGCGCCCAAATTCCTACACATATGAGTCCTTAGAGCTTTGGGGCTATCCTATAGGACCCTAAACCCTAAACCCAACCCTAAACCCTAAACCCTAAACCCAACCCCAAACCCTAAACCCTAAACCCAACCCTAAACCCAAAAACGCAGGTGCGGGGTCGCCAAGAGACGCTGCTTTTGATCCGTGGCTTTGCGTCCCACGTGAGGCCAGGTAGGATACACCCAAGTTGTAACGCGCCTCTTCATGGTCGTTACTTGGAGGGTCAGGAAGACTTAGTAAGTAGGTTAATAAGTAGGATAACTAGGGTTATTATGTGGGTTATAGGGGTTATTAAGCTACTTACTAAGTCTCCCCGACCCTCCAAGTAGGGTCTAGAGGGTTTCACTGGCTTAAGGTTTAGCATGTTCTAATTAGGCAGAACTTACTTGGGCAAGACCATGGAAAATTAAAGGCAACGTGGACTTTCAAAGCTTTTTAACGGTGTGCGGCTAGGTTAAGGGGAAGCTCAAGTTCCAAGCAGGTGATCTCCCTCAGTTGTTTTTGATTGCAATTTCTCTTATAGATTACACTCGTTTCATGATATGTTTGCCTCCGCGTATGGGCCAGCCGCCTGTGGCTGAAGCGGGAGGAATAAGGATAGGCTGTTAGACCGTAAAGCCCCTTAGTCCGCTTTTGTTTTGTAACAGCCCGGGTGGATCAGAATTGGGATTCGTATGGGTTACAGAGAATTTTAAGTTGTGCGGTTTGGGGGCTTGACCTGTTGATGCAGCAACCTTGCATCGCTTAACGTCCCTCAGCTGCAATTCCTAAAGATTGGGGCGGGAGGTTGCAAGAGTTTTTCCTGTGACGCTCTGTAGCTGAACTTGAAAAACTTTCCGAAGACCGCTCTAAACCAGCGACCATTCTTGATGGTTCTTGTAGGCGAACGCAACTTTAAATTTTCAAGGGACTCCAAGTATACGCCAGCAGCCTGCGCTAGCTTGCGCAGAGCAGAGCGTAAGTCAGGGCATGTTCAGAGAGCAATGGTGATAGTAATTCGAGCGCATCTCCTGTCAGTCCAGAATACGTCTGAAGCAAAGTACCCTCATAATGTCATGGGTTGCCTTACTCCCCCCCATACTATCCCCCCCCTAGGTTCCCCCTTAATTCACCTTAATCAGGCCTAATTACCCTGAGTAGTCTTAATGAAGGGGGGAACCTAGGCAGGGCGGTAGTTTCGAGGGGGGTAGTAGGTGAACCCATGATCATGACCACCAGAAAGGTGAACAGCAAGTTTGCAAAACATGGATCGAACATGCGGACGGCATACAGGAACTGCTACAGAGCTTGAAGGTGGCTAGATAGGTTCAGAGCCTGAACGTGGCTAGATAGGTTTCTAAATGTCGGTGCGATTGTGCTGTAGCCACTAAGGATCGAACAGCTCGGAAAGAAGTTTCGTGATGTTGTGTGTAGACATTGCCCAGGAAAACTGATTTCTAATGATGGTTGCCGCGGCTGTAATTGTTAAGAACTGAGGCTTTCTTCCACGTGCATAAATCGCTCATGGTCCGTGGTGTAGGGCATGCTGCTTCCGAGCATGCTGGCAGGGCCAGAACACTGAATGACCATAAGCCCTGACCTCCACCAAAAAGACCTCCAATTTTAGAGTCTGTAGAGAGAATATATATGTATATATATATATGTATATGATTTCGCCAGGGGTTTGCGCACGTGCCAAAGTACTCGTAGTTTGCACAAACCCAATTGCAAAGTGATTTCCCAACTCATTGCGTGCATTGGCAGGCACGAAGACGCACTTTCCTGGGTCAAGGACACATGCCGTTTTTTTTGAGAGTTCCCAAGTGCGCCTCAACTGGTTTTGAGGTTTAAGCTTATCCAGAAATTATGAAAAGGTTGCAACCCTTACATGAGGTGCAACCACCCTTAGAAGGGTCCCAGAACTCTCGGACTGCATGTGTGTGTGTGTGTTCGTTATAGGGTTGGATAGCTGCATGAGTTTGGATCCAAGATCCCACACAGACAGGTCCTCATTCGAATTCCTCCAGTACGGGGCCCAGAACTGTGAACATAGGCAAGCAACGCTCTACTACAAGGTTCCTGAAAAGAATTATTGATTTCTGTTACCAACAATCCTACCATTTAGCAGAAATTATAATTTCTACTGGGGTTCCAAATCCCTTAGAGTCTAGTCTCGTGAGTAGCACGGTAGACTTAGATGCGCATAAGTAGCAGGATCAACGACGCCCAACTGCCAGCGCAGTGACATAGACCAAACTGTTGTGTTCCTACCTGTCCCGCCGACAGACGTCTGAGCATTGCCGCCACCAGGCCCTGAATGCCCTTGCCTTTTGAGATTTTGTCCGGGAACCGCAGAAAATCCCCAAAAGCATTCCTGTCCTGAAGTAAACAATTACAGTCACTATTGAGCCGCTTTGAGCTGAAAAGGAGGCTTCATGGGGGTACAATGACTCTGCGGACGACATGCGCCTGGACCTGTCAAGATACAGAGTAGGTCTCCCTCGTACAGTTCCCCTCGAACTACTGTTGGTTCGGGATCGGGAGTTCAGGAAATGTCATGATTCACATTCGGGGGCTGTAGACATCGAAGTGATCAGAACCAGAAAAGCACCTCGGCGAGCCTTTTCACAGCCAAGTAGGGCATTTGCAATTTGATAAACCTGCCCTTGGCATTTGGTCCTGAGGAGCTCTCTGGGATCCCTACATAATCCGACCGCAAACCCAACAAAGCCTTGGACAAAAAAAATGTGATTCCTCCGAGCCTTGGAAACTAAGCCCGAAACCCCTAGATAGCCCAGGCAATTCCTCACCCAATGGCAGTTCTTGGACGTCAAGAAACTCGGCCGGTACCTTGGCCTAAGGGCGCAGCGCAACCGCGTGAGATCGCGTGAGCTTTCACGGCTTAGGGTTGAGAATTGGAGCGCGGGCTCAGAGGCCTATAGGGTTTCCGGCCTGTTTGTCGTTTGAGAGTAGTCGTCAATGAAGCTGGTATCCTCTCAACAGTCCATCCAAGTATTCTTGCAGGAAATACCAGAGGAACCCTGGTTTAGGCAGCGGGTTTAATGGTTAAGGTTTGCTTAGGTTCCCTTACCCTTAGCTCTTGGTGTACCCCTTTTTTGCTTGCAAGAAACGGCCTGAACGGTGCAAACTGGGCCGCAGTTCAAGAACCCCCAAACCCTAAGAGTAATAGCAGCGTGCCCCATTCGTAGCCTACACCCTAAACCCTGGCAGAGCCGTGCAAACAACACAACCCTGTCCCGCCTGCCAGATTTTTTCTGGTAGTTTCCACTTCTAAAAACCAGGTGGATCCCTTATACATCCTACCCTACTCTGCCATAGTCCTGACTATTGTAGGTACGTCCGTGTAGCAAGAACTTTTTTTTGTGGGGGGGAGGGGGGG
>CAJNIZ010042860.1:0-24261 GCA_905231905.1 Symbiodinium pilosum
ACGTGGTGACAACATGAAATCACTTCGAATTTCAACTACAACCATCCGTGAAGCCCTCGTAATGCCTTCTCCGTCATACGTTACCTAGATCAGAACTGCAATCTTTGGCATCACAAGCAAACGGTTGTTTTGGTCCGCGCTACCTTTGGCTTCAAAACAGCAAAACTAGAAAGGCCCCCAAGGACCGTTGCAGGCTTCCCAACCCCAAACCCTTAACCCTAAACATCGAATGCTACACCCTGCGGTTGATACCATAAAAAAATCCTGCATCAGCCATGGTTCATGGTACGTTGTCAGTTACGGCAGTACAGTATGCTCAGCCTCACGAAGGTCCTGCAGGACTCTAAATATCGATGGTAGGAACCATCCAAAACCCTATGAACCACTATATAACCCCACTGCCAATTCCTTTTCCATGTTCTTTTCCATATGAGTCGCCACTGTTGAGGTAATATCCCAACACTCAGACCCTAAGCCCTGAACCAAAACCCCAAACCCCTATGGCCCTTAGGCTTGAATATCAAGAGCACTGCCAAGCTTCAAGGCATGGCCCTGCATATGGCCCAAGGCTTTTATGGCAGCATCCACCACCTGGGTCAAACAGTTTAGAGTTCAGGCTCGGGCGTATGGTTTAGGGTTAGGGGTTGAGGTTTAAGGTTTAGGGTTTATCGATTATGGCCCCTTTTGAAACGGGAATAGGAATCCGAATTTCTAGGGTACACCCACACCAAAAAATCAGCTCCAACACCTAAGCCCACACCCAAAATCCCAAAAAAAACTGAACCCCAAAACCTGTAAGCCCGCAACCCGAAACCCTGCCCTAAAACCCGAGCCTCGTTCCAGATCCTGCACAAATACTCTGCGACCAGCTGAGGCTGGGTTTTGGCCCCTGCCTCACCAAGGAAGAACCTGCCATTTTTTCCAAAGGCTTGGTTGTTTACAGGATTCGCGTCCTGCTGCGCAGGCTTCAGTCCAAACTCGAAATCTCGAACCACCAAAAACATGGAACCTTAAAGAGACCCATTGTTCGACCTCAGCGGCAACTCCTTGCCATCACCCTGGATGGCCTCCAGCGGGGTCTGCTCTGCCTCCAAACCAATGGCTGCGCGGCCTGCCTGAGCGGAGCTTACATGATTTGTCCTGAAATGTCCTGAAACTGCATGTTTCTCTCACTTAGAGTACACCACCTGGCATGCGTGTACACAAGGGACCCTAATTCAACATCAGGTTGGAGTCGGAAAAAAAGAAGCGGAGACTTCTTGCTTATATTTGTATGGTCTGTGTATGCTGATGCTCATACGGATCTTTGATCGCTTGAACGGTGTTGTTCCATCCAAATGCTTGGATCCTCGTCCAGTTGTTGCTTTTCATTCTTACAAGTAGCCGTCACGAGCTGGTTCCAGCATGTTCCATCCTCACGTCACTTCTAGTCGGCACTCCGCAGCAACCAGTCAGGATCAGCCTCTGATGGTCCACTGCTGCTGCGGCAGTAGACAGATGACAAGATGGAATCTGGAACATTGCTGGATTGCACTTTCACAGTTGAGCCGGCCTTTGCTTTCTTGAGAAAGAACAAATCTTAAGCCGAGTTCGGACCAATAATGATAATCAGTTGACTCAGGAGTTGCGCAGTAGTGTGGGCACTGCCAAGTCATCCGGCAGTCCTTCGAGCGCTTTGTTGTGGGCTGGAAGAAGTTCACAAAGAAACCGGGGCCAGATCCCAATCGAATGCCAAGCACCGGGCTTATCGTTAAGGAAAGTTTCATCTGGCTGAATCTTGTTGATTGCTTCTCTAGGTAGACTATCACGACCAAGAATGGCTTTTTCTCGGAAGAAGTACGTATCACAAGAGCCACTTTCAGGCATGCACTCGAAAATGCAATAGAGGATGGAACTTGGGTTATCGATAATTCCGTCATGACATAGAGACTCTTTGCTTTTTGGACATGGAAGGCGGTGAGGTTCGATCATTGTGGCACTTGGGCAGGGCCAGGGCACCCGGAGAGAAAGGGGCAGTTCTGGATCTGCACGAAATGGCCCAGCAAAGGCAGATGAGCAAGCTTCTGCGGACGGTTCACGAGGGCAGCCACAAAGGCAAATTCCGGCTCCCACGGCAATGCCAACGCGCAGGCTTGGAAAGAGTGGAAGAAGTGTAGAGGTGGCTCAGAGACGCACGAAAGTCTTGCAGACGCAGAAGTCGGCCTTGTGCCCCTTTGAGAGCTGTAGCGCTTCACGCCGCAAATCTGGAAGTGCAGTGACAACTCCATCAATCATGTCACGCCACATCTCTTCATACGCCTGTCGGGCTTCACGTGAGGGAAGGTGCGGGCGAATTCCGGCTTGCAACAGCCCGAACAATCGCGTTAAGAACCTTGCCTTCAGCTTGCAAGACCTCGAGAATCGAGAAGACTCGGAGGCGTCCTCCACAAAAACTCTGCCAAGCCACGAATGTGAACACCGTCCAGCCACAGCCTCGTGGAATTGAGCCGCGGCCTTGCTGTGATGGCGTCGTACGCCTCTGTGTGCATCAGCCGTGACGCGGACGTGCCGCGACTCATTTGTGTGTGCTTCGGCATGTAGGGCGGCACCGGTAGCTAGAACTACATGACAGTTGTACCGGTAGTGGAGTACTCTTGTACGAGCTGCACTGTAGCCTGTGCCATGCCACCTGTGCATTGTGTGCACTTGCCCCGAACGCGCTGGGACCGATTCAGAACTTTCTGGCTGCGTACGAAACGATGTGAGTGAGCTTCGTGGACGTGTGTTTGTTTTATGTACGCAAGAATTTTATGTGATGGGTCCGAAGGGAGCATAATGCGAGTAATGAAAATTGGGGGGCGGTGGAGGTGATGCCAGTCCAAGGGGACTTCGGAAAAAAAAATGTGATGGGTCCGAACGTGCATAATGCGGTGTCATTTGCATGTGTAGCATCACTTCAAGCATTGGACTTTCCCCGGTTGTTACCTACGTGTGCATGAGAAGCAAAATGAGCGCATCGAGTGAATCATTGAATGCATGATTTGATTTTATTTCATATGATTCGAATATAAAATACATTTGGATGAGCTATGTAACTGGGAGGTTTGTGCTATGGAACAAGAAGTCCAGGGGAAAGAGCGCTTGCATTGCTTGTGCTCTGCCCGTACTCACCTGCCAGCATGATTTGGAACGCTTCAAGCATATGTCACGTGTTGTCCGCTCTTCACTTTGAGTCTTACTTGGTTAGCGTGACTTCTCTGGCAGATTTTTGCAGGATTATTTGCTTGCTGGATCTTTTTGCATGAATTGTTTGATCCTTGGGTATGACCTCGGAAGGCACGCCGGAATTCGAAGGCCAGCCAAGGCAACACCAGCATCGGCAAGATAGCTTCAACTGATGGCAAACATGTTTATGCAGGGGTTCCAAAAATGTACGTAGACACTTGTGGGGGGAGCTCTTGATTTTATAAAAGATTGAAAATGATGACACAACGTGGGGCCAACAATGTAGATTTCTCATTTCCGGAACTTTCCATGTCCAAGAAGGCAGCTTCCAGTTCCCATTCGCTCTCTGCTCTCATCGCGTGATTCCGGTTCAGAGCTGTTACCTGGGAGCAGTTTTCCTGGTACCTGGCGTAGTTGGCAATAGATGATGCCCCCAAAAAACAAGCCTCCATCAAACCCATTCCGTTCTTCGTAAGAAACCATTACGAAGTTTCTCATGCTGGTCGCCCCTTGAATCCGAAACCCTTCAAAATCCAGAATCAAATAGATCCAAACTTTCAAAGTCCAGAGCCGCAAAATTCCAACTCCCCAGATCCAAAATCCCAACACCTTAGTCTTAAGTTTCTCATGCTTCGCGCCGCTGTGCGCATTTTCCTAGCTGCGTGGCTGCTGCTGGCACAGCTGGGTCGGAGTTGGGTGAACAACGCTGCTGGCTCGTGGGGTACAAATACTTATACGGTTATGTAGGGACATGAGCGTATATGGGGAGTTATTTGAGAGGGACGCATGTATATTTTGGAGTTTAGGGTTTAGAGGCTCTTTTTGGGTTTTGGTGTTTCGATGGGGTGTATCAGGGATTCTGGTGCTAGGTAGCCAGACGTATGTCATACGCTATATGGTTCCAGTGGCCAAGTCGAACGAAATGTTTTGGTTGTGACCCTGAACTTTCTGAATAATTCCAATACGTTGAAACATGGGTCAGGCTTGCGTGGTGTGCGCCCATTTCAACGCCTGACGATGGCGGAGATGCGCATCCCAATGAAGGCATCCTAAAGTTGGAGAGGAATTTGTACCCAAACGAGGCTTGAATAAAGAGCGACGTTGTGGTGCTTCTAAGTGCTTGTAAAGCTCTTGCTGTGGTTGATCATTGGCCGTGATTGAAGGCAGGGCGGCAAAGCCAGGAAGCAACATCCCAGAAAGGATGGCAAGTGGCAGCTTCTTGACCATAAAGTGAAGTGCCTTTTCATGGTGTTTCTGTTCATGGAAACATCGAAAGTGACTTCCCTCATACACACACACACCGATAAATGACATCGAAAAGATCCGAAAATGTTCACATACTTCATTTAAAGATTTCAATCAGCTATTGCTCTCAACCTAAGTTCATCCAGGTCGTCGGAGCTGGCGTTGCTGGTCTCGTTTGTGCTCGGGAACTCCGCCGAGCTGGTGTTGGCGTAGAGGCAGGTTGTGGAACTTTCTCCTT
Organism: Symbiodinium pilosum; assembly: GCA_905231905.1. NCBI lineage: Eukaryota > Dinophyceae > Suessiales > Symbiodiniaceae > Symbiodinium > Symbiodinium pilosum. Next base: position 4,688 of record CAJNIZ010042860.1, read on the forward strand.
TTGTAGCAACGGCCATGGCCTACCTACAATATATGTTAATTCCTTGGACTATGAGTACTGACCACATGTGGCCTTCTGGCCCGGGCCTTGGCTTTGAGCATTCAGACTTTGCGGATGGTTTGCCTGCATGAAATTGTTGTCTGTTCGGTTCAGCCTCCTAGACTTTCCATGGTTTTTGTCAAGTTCTTATGTCCGGAAGCCATGGTGAGACGCCCTTTTGTGGAATGGGTTGTTTGGGGTACCTAGGATTCCCTGGGAATGTGTTGTTGAATGTACTTGTAAACGGTGGACCGTGCACGCATGTCTCATTTCATAATCCGAGCACTGCAATAATTAAAGGGACCATATTTGAAGATTTTTTGGGGTAGAATGAGGCTCCAATGACTAACTACAATTGGGTGGCTTGTCGTACGGGGAAAAGGGACCAGACTGAAAGAACATTTTTGGGGAACCAATCCTGATAATACAGATATTCATAGAGGTCCAAGAGCCCCAATGACGCAGGAATGCATTCTTATTCTTTTTCAATTGATTTCCAGGAGCCCCATCGCTCTTTCAATCTGGCGCCCTCCATTTTTTATTCTGGCAGGGGGGGTTCCCAAATTAATGAAGTGCTCGGACTAAGCCAAAACCTTATGCCTCATAGTAGAGTGGTTCACCCAGGGCCGTGCAAGGTGTAGGGATGTACCTGCACCACATGCCAAACCCAAACCTACAGCATGCCTGCTTGAAGACGGATCAGGTGTTTGAAGCTTGCGATGCAGTTGGTGGGCGAGTTCGTACCGACATTGTTCGCCTTCCAGGATGGATGTGTCAGAGAGACACGGGTTAGGCTGAAGGGCTTGGGCTTTACAGCAGGGAGGGTTTGGGGTAAAGGCATTAGGGTTTGAGGTTTTGGGCTTTGATTTTTGAGTTGCATTTTGTCTTTTTGGACCCTGAAGACTGAATACCCAAAGCATGAGATAGCCTCTGCTTAGACCTCGAATACATCTAGCGTTGGATCATTCGTAGCATGGTGAGGAAAGCTCAAGGACCCGCAGGAGGGCATTCGCAGGCAGTTCAACATGCTGACCACGTCCTATTGTCCTTCCAGACGGGTTTAGGATTTGGAGGTTTAGGTGTCCTGACTTATTTGCTGAGGTGTCCTGACTTGTTTGCTGTTGTAGAGTCTTGTTGCGAGCTTGTTTTGCTTTGCACGCGCCCTTTGTACCCGAGGGGGAGTGACTTGGCCGCGGATTTCAAAAGCACGGAATGCTGAGTAGACTTTCGTCACATCACTTGAGATGTTTCAATGAACTAACCTCAGTAGAATGTGGAGAGCTTCAGGTCCATGAGTCTGTTTACAGTTATGGTCTTGAATCACAGAACCACTCCAAGCCACCCTAATTGTATTCCGTTGCAATCTTCATCTTCGACCTCCGAACCCTGAGCCTCTACAACCCAGGACTCAAAGTTTCACCCAAGATCCTGAGCTCTACACTTCACACCTCAAGACCTAGATCCTAGGCCCTAGACCCCATATGACCCCTACACATCCCCAACATATTGTATTTTGCTTTCTCAATTCTTATTGTTGGTCCTCCATTGTCCGCCCGTTTAGGGCTGAGAGTCTTTATGGCATTGTGGGGGGACCCTAAACTACTTGCAGGCTGAACCTTGAACTGGGCGTACCAGGCTCCCAAGCTGGAGACTTCCTCCTGGATCGAGGCTTCCAGATCCTCATAGAAGCTTATCCTGAGGCTGGGTATGAAGCATGTAGGGTTTAGACTACGTTGGTTTCGGGTTTTGGGTATGGGGTTTTGGGGGGATAGAGAGGTTGGATAGGGGTTAATCGGTAGAGGTGGCAAAGGGTGGGGAGGGATGCAGCAAATGGGTTTTTTGGCTGTATGCAGACGAGTTTTTCAGAGCCCCAAGCCCACCAAGTCCTAAACCCCGAAGCCTAAGCCCTGTGGATCTAGGGTCTCTGACAGCCAGAGTCGGAGTCTTGCGCACGTTTGGAGGTTCGGCGCCAGCTGGATCTGAAACGCCTGGGACTGCGCGGCTTCGTGCCAGGCTCCCGGCCTCCCTATGGACCCCTGATTAATGAACCACCCCCCTCCCCTTAATAGGGATTATAATAGGGATAATGGAAAAGAAAATGGAAACTACTATATAGTATATTGGGGTTATATAGGGGTTATATAGGAACAATCCCTTAATAGGGATTTTTTCTTGGGATCCTTCCAGGGGTTCTACAGCAGTCAGCATAGGGTCTAGGGTTTAAGGGTTTATGGGGTTATACAGGGTTTTCATGGGGTTTGGGGATTTTACCCCAACGACGGAGAATCAAATGGAGCATCAAATGGCAAACAAGATGGAAGCAACTACAGAGGGTTTATGTGCAGATTATTGAGGGATTTATAGGATTTAGGGTTGGTACATTGGCGCAGTAATGGAGAATCAAATGGACAAGAAACTTGAAAGTTAAATGGAAACTCGGTCCATCTAGTGATTTAAAGGGGTGATGGTCTCGAAGGGGTAGGTGTTAAGGACTTAGGCTGTCCTTGAGCTTGGCTTGTAGGGCTCCGTTATTTATCGTGAAGCCTAAAATCCAAACCTTAAACCAACAAGATTTTAGGAAAAACAAATCTTACAGTTAGAATGTGACTCTACAGGGTTCTCGACATGAATCCTAAACCCTAAACCCGTAGGCGCGGTGCTGGCTTTTGGTGACGGAGATCTCAGGCAGGGCCATGAGTTGTTTCGATATTTTTAGGTTGAACAAGGCTTATCCTTTCGTGCAAGTAATGGTTTATGGCACATCCCCCCAATACATGAGCTTTCTTGAGAGAATGTTTGATATCAGGGGTGGTGGGCGGTGTTTCAGGCTAGTACGAGGGGTTCATTACAACACGGCGGAGGCCTTTGGGTTTAGGGTTTAGGGTTTAGGGCAAACTTTTGTGTTTTGTAAAGCAAACGAAAGCCTTTCCATAATACACTTGTGGTCTGATTTTGGGGCTGAGTAGTGGGAGAACCCTTGCTACACCCCAGCCCAGCCCTAAACCCTAAACCCGAGGCACTACTGCATAAACCTGAAATCCTAGACACTGCTTGCTCAATTCCGAGCCCTCACCTAGACGCCAGTTAAAGTCAAATTAAACCCTCAAGCCCTCAACCCTAAATCCCAAACCCTAAACCTCAAGCCCCAAACCAGTTTGACTGAACACCCCTAAGCCCTCAACCATAAGCCTTCATCTGAGGGTCGTCGCGGACCCAAGCAGAAGCCCCAGATATCTTCTCAAGACATTGCCGCTTGCTTCATTCATTTGGAACATGGAGTTGAATCTCTGCAAGTTGAACCGCCATAGGTTGACGTGGAAGAGTTAAGTATAATTAAAGACGGTGCAGAACCCGGTATTAACTTATTCGACTAGGACTTTGACCCTAAACCCTAGATCCTGGAAACTGGGATCGCCTGGCAGCAGTCAAAATCCTTAACGCTACACTTGTTTCCATTTTCTCTTGCATCGTTAAGTCACGTACTTAATCCCCCTAAGCCGAAACCCTCAACCTGAAGTACTGAAGTACTATCGATAGTAGTTCTCATTTTCCATTCCTTACCAAGCCTAAACCCTAAACCTGAGGTCGGCCGGCGTGGCTGGCTTTTGGGATCTGCTTGCTTTGGGGCTTTTGCGCTTCTTGGGCCTTAAGATTAGAGGCCACATAGGCGCTATGTAGGGTTATATACGGGTATAGTGGGCTCCTGGTTCCAAAAATTAGGGATCCCTTTGGCAGGGGTGGGACCCATAATAGAGAAAATCGTATGTTTGGGTCTATATTGGATATTGTGTCCTCCCATCTACGGAATCCAAATTTTTGGTCAACGCAGTTTGGGGCGACTTTTGTCTTTTTTCCTTGGGTCGTTTTCGGTTTTAGAACTTCAGGAGATCTTTAGGGTTAGTGAGCTTAAATTTCAGGATTGAGGCCTTTGCGTTTTGGGTTCTAGGTCTGTATGAGGCTAGACATGGGAGTTTCTCAAACCAATCAATCCCTACATACTCCCTAACGAGGACCCCCATAACCCTTTCTAAGCACTACATAGCCCCAGACTCTAGGGAACCGCTTTTCGAGAACATTGAGGCTCCTGGACCTCAACCAAAACGGGCCAGACTTGAACCCCAAACTTTGAGCCCCAAACCCCAATCCCGCAACCAAACAAAAACCTAGGTTCGAAACTCTGCGCCCCCGCACTCTGAACCCCAAGCCTAAACCAGTACTTTTTCATTTCGAGTCTTGGAATGGATGGATGGATCTGTATACTGGTCTGTATATTCTCCCCATAGCGATCCTTGCTGAAAGTCATATTAATGTTGAAGTTATTGCATAGACGCCGATCCTCTTCTGCCACCCATTCCCTCATTCCCAGCCTAGCATGAACAAGCTTAGTCAGTCTTAGTGGGACTTTTCTACGTTTTTAGCACTTTAAGGCTTTCGGGGTTCCTCCCTTAACAAGATTCAAGCGATGACCCAGGCTTCAAGCAAGTCTTCCTGGAGAAGCCTTATGCAGCGCCTGGGTGGCTGAAAAGGGATTCTAAAGTTGAGTTGCCAGTGTAGCGAAGCTTTTTGAAAACTCTACATCCACATTTTATGGTAGCTTAACCCCAACTCTGATATAAATCCGATGTAGCCCTTGTATGCACCCTATCACTCCGTAGAATGCAACCCTAAATCTGGTCATGTAATTTGAATCCCCCTACATCCGCCACATAAAAACAGTTTGCATTTGCCATTTTCCATCTGGTTCTCTATTGTGGTAACCCTAAATCCTAAGTTAAACCTTTAATCCTATACCGTGGTACGTGAGTTCCTTACTTCATGATGGTATTTAAACTCCTAGAATCAGACTTTAAATCTTAAGCCTTACCCTAAACCTTCAACCCTTCGCCGTAAACCCTTAACCCCAGACCCTGAACCCTTAACCATAAACCCCAAACCCGAAACCGTAAACCCTTCGCCCTGAACCAAAACCCCTGAACCCTAAACCCTAAACCCTAAACCCTGTGCCATGGAGAAAAGGTCCGATAAACAGACAAAAAAACCCTAAGCCGCGTGAGTTCCTTAGCCACCACCCAGGCGTTGGAGCGCAGTTCAGACCCTGAAGCCCCGAGGATCAGCACGGAGGACTTTCAGTTTACTGTAGAAGCTAAGGGGTCTATAGAGATTATGTGGGGATTCTATGTCGGGTTATGTACGGGCTGTATGTTTAAGGACATTATCCCCACAAATGGAGAATTGAAGGCGAAAACAATGAAAAAGATTACGGAAACTGGGTTCATACTGCTGATCCTCCATATAGGTGTTATGGGCTACCTCAAATAGACCTTGAAATAATGCTGGTAAGTATGCAGGCCGCTGCACGCGGAATTTCCGGACGCTTCGGGCTTGAGGTCTTAGGGGGAGTAAGGCGGTGGGGGTGCGGGAGTTGGGATTTAGAGGTTGAGGGGCTTTGGGTGAGAGTAGTGGTTTCAGGGTTTAGGGTTCTTAGGGAGCGGCGTGATCCATACAGGCCAACAATCAAAACGGAATCTTGATTCTCATTCTCAACCTCAAACCCTAAGCCCTAAACCCTAAACCGTAAGCCCTAAACCCTAAAACCTAAGCCCTAACCCCTAAAACCTCAACCCTAAACCCTATATGAGGAGATATGCGACCCCAGGATGAAGTGGATTTTCCTAGGATCTTGTCATGGCTTGACGTTTAGGGTTTAGGGTTTAGGGTTTGGGGGTTGACTGAACCTAAACCCAAAATCCAAAATGAGCCTCCAAACCCTAAAATCTTAGCCTGAAGAGCGGGTTCCTCGCAATTATCAGTTCATCCTCCTTGAGGGGGCTACCCCCCTCTGACTCCTAGAGATCCCGATGTGGCGTTTCCATTTTCGGGTCCGCACAATAAGGATGATGGTATTTTGGGGTTATACAGGGAAAACGCCATGCGTATCTCTTTGTCGGCAGGGTACCCCCGTTTCGAGAAGCCCACAAGGGTGGTTGTTAAGATTATGGTCCTTTTTTGGATCCCTATTATAATACGGCCCCTAATATTTAGGGTACCCAAAAAGAGAGCATAATTTTGACACCCACAAGAGGATTTCCTAGTGAACTCGCTGCGTCTATCCCCCGGCCTGGTCGAGCGCTTCTTGCGGCCCTTCTTTGAAGCGATCTACGTGACGCCTTTGAGTCTTGGCCGATCCTTTGGTACTTGTTGTTGTTTGTTTTCCGTTTCCTGCATGGGTGTGTTCTGATTATAGAGATTTCAACCACATGAGCCTCTGAACCCGCGACCTTTCGCACCAAACCCGAAACCTTCCACCCCACGCCTCGTGCCCCAATGCAAGACAAAGCTTAAACCCTAAGCCCCATTCCCTCATCTCACAGTAGCAGAGGACAAAAGGACTGCAACAGGGACCAAGTGTACCTACCAGCATATGTTCCTACTATATTCCATATATATATATAAATATATATTCTTGGGGTTTCCAGAGGAGTGAGCAGTCCTCAGCTTGCTTCCAGTTCGTGCTGCGCATGCTGGCAGACGGTGGAACTTCCCTGCCGGCACCTGGAGTCTAGGATTTAGGGTTTAGGGTTTAGGGGTTTAGGGTTTAGTGTTTAGGGGTTTAGGGTTTAGGGTAGTTGTGGCGTTGCTTTCTGAAACGATTTTTAGGGGTTTCTGGGAATTATTGATATCTTTTGGATTCTTTTGGGGTCCCCAGAACAAGGATTACAGAGTTTTAGGGCCTATATTGGGGTCCCCTGTTTGCGGAAACTACCCTATCGGCAGATACCACATCCTGTACTTAGTCCTTGCTGAAAGGTGTTGTTCACCTAAGCCTTGCGTACTCTTTACATTACTTCCTACCAGAGAGTAGCTTGAGTTGCTGGGGGTTAGTAGGGAATAAAGGAATGTAATCAGTATATAATCCCTACATAATTATCCTTATATCCCCTTCTAAAAACCAGGAACTTGAAAAAGAGTTTCTAAACCTGGGCGAGGCAAAAGGCATGCAAGCCATTCCGGAGCAACTGGCTGAAGGACTGGCGGTGCATCTGAACTCCCCAGTCAATGAGGTGCACAAAGATGGCATCCTCCTGAAGTCTGGCAACTTACCGATGGTTAAAAGGGGAAATATGAGGTCAATCCATCTCCCCTACAGTAATAGCCATTGAATATGCAGCTGATAGGGCCTGAATCTACCTATGATAGGCCAGTGTTGTACCCGTTGATGGGTCTGGGATGGACCTAAGGGAAAGAAGTGAGTAAACGTCGTTGTTGTTGTTCCTATATACAGCAAGCCATATGCCAATCCTTCAGGACGATACCTAGATTCACACTCGGCTCCTCCTTTCGCACTAGTCAGGTGAGCGAAAGGATTTCAATGCAGTTGTGCTTGCTGCAGACGGGCCCGCAGCTGAGAAACTGGCGCCAGAGATTTCTGGCCTGGCGGGCACCCAGAGCAGCACTTGGTATTTTGCACTACCGTCACCGCCGCCAGTAGCGGATCCGATACTGGGTGAACTTTTTTACTTCCCATATGCATCTGTAGTTGGGCTTATCTATAGGCCTTTTTCAATATACTTCGAGGGGGCTATGCTTCTTTCAAGTTTCCCTTTTTTGGGTTTGGGGATGTAGGCTTTGGTCGATTATGTGTCTCGTTTTTTTTTGGTTGCCTGACCTTTCAGTAAAGCGTTCTTCCTCAAGTTGAGAGCGCAACTCAGGATCATTATTCTGAATAGCACACTGCAGGAGGCCGGTGGTGTGGCGGAAGGTCCACGCATTGTGAATGTAGGTTTCCCATCTGTTGTCCCTGGCGTTGATTCAGAATTTTGTCTTATCTTGTGCTGTGGTTGTTCCATGGCTCATATGCAATACCAGCATAATCCCTCACATGTAATCTGGTCAGTTCAAGTTGTTTGAGAAACTTTCAGCTCTTCAATGACCTTGAGTCCTGATACCGAACCTTCAGCCCCAAACCCTAGACCCCAAACCCTAACCCCTAAACTCACACCCCACGCAAAGACCTAACTAACTTGTTCTTAAAATCTAAACCATATGGGTCCCAATATATCTCCACCCAATCCTTTTGAATCCTCTGCGGTTCTGGAGCTGAGCATTTTCCATTTGATATTCCATTATAACCCCTAAACCATTATCCCTATATAACCCTTATAAAGACCTAGGTGCAAGGCACCTATGCGCCAGATGGTTGGGACCTCGCTGCTGTCACTATCCGTGGGACACGTGCTGCGGAGGAGAGCTGGGTCAGGCGACAGCACCCAAAAGGGACGTGATATATAGGGGATATATGTTCCCGGTCCTGGAGATCCTACCCCCCCCATCCCCCCCCACCCCCCCATCTCCCCAGCCAAAACCTTTCAAAAGTGCCAAGTCACAGGGATGGGGCCCCCGGGGGTTGCGATCCTTGTAACTGTCATCAATCATCACTGTTAGACCTTGGTGCCGTTTATACCTGGGGCTATAGGTCTACTTAGGCTCTATCGTGAGCTGGCACTACAGGAACCTCCAAATAAACTTGTGTCCAAAATCATAAGAAGAATTCAGGTAACAGCATTAGAAATATTAAATAATATGGGATATGAAGCAGGATCATCTACCAATACCCACACCCTCTTTATATAACACCAGAACCACATGGATAGGACCACAGGACCACACGGAGGGGAGAATCACCAGCACAGCATTACCACAGGGTGAAGCTTCGAGTTTCCTGCCAGTGCAGTCCCATGTCCAACCACCAATGCATGATGTCCTATGCTCAAGGTTCTAGTGTAGGGACTGCCCGCAGCTCTGTGCCTGAGTGTAGGAACAAAGACACCTGACCGCCTTGTTGTCTGTACCGTAGGACAGTAGCGCACAGGTTGCCTGTCGAAGGGAAGGAAAACCACCAGCACGACAGGACCACGACAACCGCATGGTCCACAGGTGGGGAGGGCAGAACCACATGGACAGGACCACCAGAATCACAGGGACCACAGGGGGCGGGGGAGAATCTCCAACACAGCATACTCGTAGGTACCACAGCGCGGAAACCACAGGGTCCACAGGGGGGATGGGGGACCATACCATGGGGGGGGATTGGGTGGGGGGGCGGGGTAGCAACCCTGGATCATTTATGGGGTTCATACGGGTTATAGAGGATATATAGGGTTTATATGGTGTTTATGGGGTTTAGGGATTAGGGTTTAGGGTTTACTATCGTTACAAATCATGATCACTGTTTTCGTTATTGTCATCATTGTCATGGCCGCTCTCATTTTTGTCAATATTTTGTATTTTGGTTATCATCAGTCTTGCTATTATTGCTGGCTTTACTTCTTTTACTGCTGCTAGTGTTATTCACGTTGTTAGTGCTGTTTTCATTGTGACTATTTTTGTAGCTATTACAAACATTGGTAGCGCTATGACCGGATAATTGTTATCATGATGATGATATATTCAGAAGAAGCACTTTTTATTGGCAATCTTATGGGTCTGACTACTTGGGATTCAGGACCTGACGCTTAGGGTTTAGGATTCTGCGTTGGGGATTAGGGCTGAGGTTTAAGGCTTGGGCTTCTGGTGAAGAATTTGGGGTATAGATTTTTTGGCGGGGCTGAAGCTGGAAGTAATGTGCATGATGGTTCAGCTTTTGAAAGAAGGATTTCCATTTCTAAGCACCTTCTGAACTCTACAAGAACGGCTAACCCTACACGCTTAACCATAAAACTAATGGAAGGCCTTCACCCAAAGGCCCAGGCTAAACCCTGAATGCCTGAAGTCCTGAGCTACCTGAATCCCCCCAAACCCAGTCACTCAGTCAAAGACCTCCCCCCTTAACTTTGCATGATGTCCCGTCTTTCTTGTCCTATAATGCTTGGTGCATCCCGTACCTCCAATGCCAATGCCCACCTGCAACACGCTAGACCTTAGGACTTGGCATGCCCTGAACCCCAAAAAGTCTATAAGCCCAAAAGCGTGAAAACATTATAGAACCAACCAAAAGCTTGTAAGCCCTGAATGATAACACTGTTTAACCCCCGTACCCTAGGCCCTAAGCCCTATAAACCCCAAACCTATAAGAATACAATCAATAAATCCAAAAAAGCCTCTTACACCCAGATCCATTAACCCTGAAGCGCTTGTCAGTCCTTAACCCTACGGCTCTAAGCGCGAAGAAGCCTTGTGAGCTAGAAAGATCCACAAGCCCTAAGCGCAAGCCCAAAACTCTGGATCCTAAACCCTAAACCTTGAACCCCAAATCCTGCACTGACACCTTCAATCCTAAGCCCTGAATGTTACGTTGGACCCTAAATCCCAGATCTTTAGCCCCAGACCACACGTCGTTGACCTTTTCCACGCGCAAAGTAGGCGTGAGCTTACATCGCTCTTCGGGCTGAAGACCTTGGAGGAGTCTTAGAGTTAAACCCAAATTACTATATCATGATCGGGTATACTATAGGGGATATCATGGGATAGTGGAAAATAAAATGGAAACTGCTATAGTATATTGGGGTTTGTAACCCTAAACCCTACGTTTTAGGGTTTAGGGTTTCGGGTTGAAGCTTAAGCGCTTGCGGCTTAAGCTCCAGCGCTTAAGGTTTCATGCCAAGGGGGTGCAAGGCTGAGGAGTTTCGGATTGTAGGTCAAAGGTGTAGCGTTTAAGGTTCAGAGTTGAGGGTTTCGGGTTTAAGGTTTCATCCCACTTTTTCTGAAGTTGTGAGGCTAACCTGACGCACTCTGAAATTTGTATTTGAGGGGCTCCAAGATGCGGGGTCTGGGCTTTGGGGTTGAAGGTTTAGGGTGGACGGTTTAGGGAACTCACAGTGGTTCGTGGATTTTCCTCAAACCCTAAACCCACACCCTAAACCCTAAATGAAAACAACCCTAAGCCCCAAACCCAAATTCCTTCCTAAGCAGTGTTAAGTTTCAGGGTTTCATTCCCCCTGAGAGTAACAGTAGCTCCAAGAGCAAATCAGGGTTGAAATGGCCAAGTAAACCCTCGAAAAGCAGTGGCGGTGTTTGGGGGAATGACAGAGGCTTCAGCGTTTAGCATTGACGTGCACAGGCACCACAAAAGAAAGCTGTAAAGTCCTACGCTACTCCTATTTTAAACCTTGTACTCACACATTTGCTGCAGAATCCTAGGTGACCCTACCTACCATCGACAAAAGCTCCCGAAACCGTAAACCCTAAACCCTATCACTAGGCCGCCAAAGCCGGCTAGACCCTCGCAGGCAGGCCGCAAGGACTGTGGTCAATCTATCAAGAACCACAAACTTTACACAATAAAGCCCTAGGTCCTTACCTCCGAAATCCTAAACCCTAAATCAGCTGCTGAACTCCAGAGGAATGGCGTCTTCTGCGCATTTACGACCTTGGCTATCATCAGCCGCGGCAGACGCGGAGGCTGGGGTTTCAAAAGAGGGCAGACGCATGGGTTTGGGGCTTAGTATTGTTTAGGTTCAGGGTTTAGGGTTCAGGGTTTAGGGTTTAGGTCTTAGGCTTTGAGGAGGTTAAAGGGGGGGTTGTTGAATGGGCTCTTCAAGTGCTGCATGTTGTATTCAAAGCAGGGAATGTTACCAGAAGTAGTGGTAAGATTACATAAAGCCTCAACATTACTAACCCTAAACCATAAGCTCTAACATTAATCGGAAGTCCTGAGCCCTGAGCCCCAAAGCCTAAACCCTAAATCCGAAGTCCCAGGCCCTGAACTGTAAATCCTATGCCTCAAGGTTGACGAGAAAATCTTGCACCACTTAGGGCCACGGAATTCCCAAAATTCTTAGGAATGCAGTGACTTAATGTGTCGCAAGATTTCATCCATGCACGGCATCTCCTAAATTGCGAGGCTTTGGCCACCCCGGGAGCCATTCCTGGCTGCAAAAGGAATCTACGTTTGCGGCGACCATTGCGCGGAGCCTGTCCCAAAACTGCAAAACTCTAAGCCCCAGAACTAATGCTCCGGGTTCAGGGTTTAGGGCCTTAGGCCTTAGGCCTTAGGGTTTTGGGTTCACAGCCTAGGATTTCATCATGGATTGGGATTCAGGATTTTGGGCTTGGGCCCTGAGCCCCTGAATCAAAACCAAAGCACCAAGAGCCAATATCTTTAGGGCCGGAAGCTGTACCCTGAAACTCTACGTCCTGAACCCCAAACCTTGGAAAGCCCTAAGCCCTAAACCCCAAGTTCTGGGGTTTAGGGAAACAGGGCTTCCCTGAACCCTAAACCACCAAACCCCCAAACCCCTAAACCCCTAAACCCTAAACCCTAAACCCTAAACTTCAAACTCTGGACCAAAGAGAAGGAGCCTACCTTGGACTCTGCCATGCGCAGTGGACGCCGGGCTGCCGAGGCGATCCTGCAGGCAGGGTGTGGGGTTTAGGGTTTAGGGGTTTAGGGTTTAGGGTTTAGGGTTCAGGGTTCAGGGTTTAGGGTTTACGGTTTAGGGTTCAGGGTTCAGGGTTTAGGGTTTGCGGGATCTTTGGTCTGGGGTTTAGGGTTTAGGGTTCAGGGTTCAGGGCCTTAGGGTGGAGGCCTGAATGTCATAGGGGCTGTACTATCTCTATCTAGGGATATATCATGAATTTAATTAAGGTTTAGGGCTTCTGGGCCTAAATAAGTGGAATGGTGGAGAATCAAATGGAAAATGGACAATCAAACGGATGCTGGGCTTTTTGTAGGGTTTTTGAGTTTGCCCGTGTTTGAGTAGAAAGTGGTTTCGGGGCATATTGGGCCCTCTAATTTTTTTTAAGGATCAGCCTTTTTGACAATAGGGTTAGCAACAACTATTGCTGTAGCGAGGCAGTAAAGAGCAAACCAGTAATGATCCTCCAGCTTTCATGGATCCGTGTCCAATAAGATGGACTACATATAGTCTACCCCAATATACCCCAATATACCCTAATATGACCCCAAACCACCCCAATATACCCTAATATGACCCCAATATTTCCCCAATATTACCCCAATATAACCCCAACACCCCGCCTCCCAGGGACCTGCGCCTCGTGGGCCGCTGCAGTTTACAGAGCCAAGGGAGTAGTACTTAATTTGGAGATACTATGGTACCCATTATAGAGTAAGATTCTATCCTCCTTTTGGGGTATAGTATTTTATAAAAGGAATATAATCTTGCTAGGTTTAACCACCGAAGAAAACACTACTCAAGGGTAACTTCAGTTTTGCACATACAGGGGCTGGCTTTGTCACCAACGCCGTAAGGCCTGTGCAAGAGCACCAAATCCGAGCTGCTTCAGACCGGCTGCAGACATGCGGGTCCCCCACTGCAAGCCTCCACTGTACGCGCGGAACACATGGACCAGCTCGAGAAGTTGATGAACTCAATCGCCCTAGGCGCCTGTCAGATGGTGAAGGCCAAAACGAACGGCCAAGTTTTCATCCCATGCCTGGAGCACTGTCGGGAGATGACGGAGCATGCCAGGGCCGAGAAGAGAATTGAAGCTGCCATGTCATAGAGGGTTTCACTTCGGGGCTCAATTTTTAGGGTTATAGAGGTCCATGGAGCTTGTCCACACTCTTACTTGAGATAGGGATCTACAGTCATCCAAAGAGTTTCTTTTTTAGTTTCAGCATTTGAAAGAGAAAAGACGAAAGGATACATCGTAGTTGCTTGGTTTAAGGACGCAATAAGATTTATTCATGCAGCAAGGGCTTTGGCCCTGTCGGGAGCTTAATGTCAACGATGCGGGTGGGTAGTTCACAGGAACCTCTAAACCCTAAACCCTGAACAGCGTAGACGGTTTAAGGCTTGGAAATGCCCCCGTATCCATACTCCTCATGCGAAATTAATGGGAAGCCCAGGTAGAACGTGCCTAAACTCAATGGTTTAGGGTTTAGGGTTCCTGTATGTAACCCAAAACCTGAAGCACCAAGCCCCATCATCCAATACCCGTTAACACCGCAACCCCAAGGCCCCAAACCTACGACCCTCAAAGCCTGTAAGACCTGCAATCCCAGAGCCCCAGATCCTAACCCTGAAGCTCAGGGTTTATGCTCATTTCTCTACATAACCCGTATAAATACACAGCAATTTCAATGGGTAAGCCCTGAGCCCTCACTTGCTGAAACCCCTGCACTCATCAAGGCCATGAACCAAGCGTGAGCTTCGTTCAACCACGAGCTGATCTTGTCGACGTGTGGAAAAAGGAGTTGTCCCTCAGGGGGGGTTATGGGATTGAGGGTTTAAGTTTCAGGTTTAAGGGTCTATGCCTTAGTGATGTGTAGGGCTGTAGAGGCATATATAAGGCCGTGAAGCATCTGAGCTTCAGGGTTCGTAAAATAGGGCCATCGTCAGGGACCTCTTGGGATAGTTGCGGATTATCAGGAGGTTTTCGCAGACCCATGAAAACAGCAATCAGCAATCAAATCAGGGGGATCATTTACATCGATATATAAATATAGAGTTTCATATGACAAGCTATGATATATAAGGGGTCCCTTGGTGTGCAGAAGGTTTGGTTCTGTTTACAATGATGTTGCAGGTGCAACCCAAACCCCGAAGTAGCTTTGATCCCGGTCATCTGGGAATTCCTCGAAGTAGTATACATCGGACAATGATATCCCATGGAGCCTTTTCGGGAGCCCCGTTACTCTGCAGCGTAGTTTTTTGAGGGACCCCATCTTGTGAATGCCAGTATGTCAGCTTAAGCTCCTTACATGACTGTCCTCTATCTAGGGGTTACGTTGGGTACTGCCCCCCCCTCAGTAACAGTTGGATAATAGTTCTAATTTTTTTATATAGCCCTTAATAGGACCCCTAACATAGACTGTTACTGGGTGGGGGCAGTACCCAAGGGTCACGTGTTTAAAGTTTAGGAGGTTTAGGGTGCAGGGCTCAGGGCTTAGGGCACAGTAACTGAGCCAAACTCTTAGGCGGATGTACCACGGCTTAAGTAGTTGAAGGTCACTGTGGGGTGGCACCACCCTTGCGTGAATTCCTGTGGCCCATGAAAATCAACTAGGGGTTAGGGCAGGTGCGTTTTGCGCATCGAAGCCTTAACCCTTCCCCGACGAAATTGTGCTGCTCGTGAAGCCAAGCCTTTTCACCAAGCCATCTGTGTTCTGCAGCCTCTTCTCTTAGGGCAAGTAGCATGTAAGCCAGCCCACAAAAATCTTTGTAGAATAAAGCCCAGGATTTTAGAGAAGGAAGCAGCGTCCCATCCTGAATTTGCAAGATAGTTTGCAGCAGGTTGTCGCTCTCACAGGGACAGACTGTGACTGGTAGCCCTGTCATATGCAGTCTTTCAGGAGTCGGTAGCTGACACCATGAACCCCTGTAATTCTGTCTATCAATATTTGCTGATATATACCATTATTATGATTGCGATGACCATTATTACTGTTGGTATCAGGCTCAATGAACGTCAGGTAGAGGTTTTGGGGGGTTTGAGGTCAGGTTTTCCGGAGCAGCGAGTAGGTAACGAAGGATGTCAACACGCTGGGCCCGTCCTGGGCACTCATACTTCAAGTCTAAAGAGGTAAATCGAAACCCCGAACCCCTAACCACCAAACCCCTCAAGCATCCTAAACTATCAAATCCTAAACCGCAGGGAGCCCCTCGACCAGAAACCTGATAGCCCCTAAGTCCTTGTTGCGCAGCAAGACAGCTGGGCTGCGCATTTCTGCTTTGTGGCCATGGTTCCCAGACTTGCAATGGCTGGCTGTGAGCATGTGGGAGTTTGGGCCTTTGGCTTGCTTGTTCGCTTGTATGGTTTAGGGTTTAGAGCTAAGTGCCTCTAAGTAGGGATGGTACCCAGACTATTGTTTGTGTCTCACTGTGATGGGAGATGTTGCGCAAGAGACTTTATTGCAAGATATCATTTGCAGCCCCACGTGTCTGAAGCGCTGAAAGGGCACATGACAAGATAAGCGAAGCTTGCGTAGAGGGGATGTTTGCTGGTGATTGCGCAGTGTTTTTTGAGTTTTTACATGTCGATGTTTTGATTCTTAGTTAGAAGCCCTTAAACCCCGACACCCTACGTAACCCCTAACGATACCCCTCCCCCCCCCCTGTGGTCGTGTGGTCCTGTGGTCTGGGTTTGGTAGCTTATTTGAGAGGTTCGGATTAAGTTTATAGAAGCTTATAGTGTTTCTAAAGAGGTTCTATGCGGTTTAAAGAAGGTTTGAACGTGGTTCATTCAATAGCAAGCATTTAGAGGTCTCAAGAGGTTTTCTGATGGGTCTCTAGAAGCTTTCTGAAGCCTTGATAGAGTTTTGTCCATACCTGATAGAGATAGATTGTTTCAACAGGGTTTATAAAGGTTTTGTATAAATCTTAATAGAAGGTTTACTGGGGGTTATGGCTTTTGTAGACGGCTTGCAAAAGGTTGAAGAGTTTCTGGAGGGTTCGTAGAGGTTTATGGCTTTTTGAACATATCGTAGAGTTTTTAGTGGAAGCCTATGAAAGTACCCCATCCTGTGGTCCTGTGGTCTGGGTCCTGTGCTGAGGGTTTATGCAGTGTTTGAGAGAAGGTTTTAGAGAGGTTCTACGGAGAGTTCATGGTTCTGCCAGGTTAGAGATATGGCGTATTCCCAGATGGGGACCATACCCAGGGGGGGGGTGGGGGCTGGGGTGGGGGCTGAGAACGCGGAGCGCGGAAGCATGTATACCTCACTTTTCTCTATAAATCACAGGCCTTCAGCTGAGAGGGAGGCCCCAGTTTTTGAGACAGAGCCTGCGAGGTGTTCGTTTCCCGCTAGCGCACACCGAATGCCCTCTAATACTTCGAACTTTGTAAATCAAAACCCCAATCCCCAAAACCCCTAAAGCCTCCCAAGCTCGAATCCTTAAAGGCCACATGCAGGCTTGTAGAAGTATACCTCTACTTGAATATTCCTCCCAAATGCCTACCCCAAAGCCCTGAAAGCATAAACCCAATGGTGAAGCTCCGAAGCCCTGAACCCAAGATCCTCAACCCCAAGATAACTAGTAATTGTATGTCCGCACCTGTTTTTTTGGAAAAGCTGCGGAGAGATCAGTGCACTGACTAAGAAGCAGGGAAAGTCACTAGGCCTGGCTTGTCATGAGATTTGCACCCTTTCTTGGGCCACTTCAATATGAGTTTCTACCAAGCCTCCCTTCTTGGGAGCCTGAACGAAAAAGACGACATATTTCGTGTGTGGTGGTTTACGGTTAAGGGGGGCTGAAAGCCCTAAACCATACACAAACTTTAGAGACTCTACGCGGAAGTTCAGGGTAGATTTAACCCAATTGCGTCTGGTATTCCAAACCCAGTTATAAACACATTAGGGAGCATACTCTTGGACTACAAGCACCGATAAAGATTGGTTATAATGAGCCTAAACCCTTCATACCCCTTATAACATAAGAACCCCATAAAACCGTGTAGAATCTCTGTAGACCTTATAGAATCCCAATTATCCTGAACCTCCCAATAGAGTTTTGCCAGGAACTTGAAGCAGGCAATACGCCCCCCCAGCCGGGCCCTTGATACCTTACTTTGGAGGGTCAGTAGGGCTTGAGCTTGACATGCGGGGTTAGGGTCCAGGGTTTAGGGTAATGGAGAAACTGGGGCTATGTAAACATGAAAACCCAAGCTAAAACCAGGCTATGTCCTGCCGGCTCTTATAATTACACTTCTACATCACATTAGGTTTTCGTACAATGGCTACTTAGGCTCTACATGATCATTGCTGCTCAAGAGGGGGTGGTGGAGAGAATATACGCTTGCAAGGCTTGCAGACCATTCAGCAAATTGTAGGGATGCACAGGCTTGGAGAATCGAAGGGCAGCAACAATGGAAAACGAAATGGTAACTGGCATAGCGCAGGGGTATATCCCAGACTCCCTGAGGGATGCAAACAATATCCCCCTCGACCCCTGAGTTTCCCATTGTAGTAATGGGGTCGATTTGGGGGGATCCATTTTAAAGGATCCTTGGAGAGGTCTGGGACTGGATGTTTAATGCTGAAGCCTGAGTAGTTACCTGTTACCACCTTTGACCCTGAATCTAAATCTCCTTCCTCAAATGATACCCCGTCCCGCCTTGACACTTTTCTAATCCCAAGATCGAATTATTTGCAGTGGGGGCAGATTTATTACCAGGGTTGCAGGGGATTATTGTTCGGTGGAGTACCCCACCAAAATCGTTTGTGCAGCAAGTTTCCATAATTTTCCATTCCAGTTGATTCTCCATTGTTGGGAGAATATCCTTAAACCTTGGACTAAATGCTAGGTCGGAGACCGTGGGATCGAAACCAGGTTGCCGAGCCCACTCGTCCTGACAAAAAGCCCGGGCAGCAGCCACTTGGCTGCAGGACAGAGAAACCCCTATTGGGGATCTACGATCTAGATTTTCTGAGGGGTCTGAGGATAGGATTTATATGACTCCTTCATGCTATCCAGAGTTTAGGGTTGCAAAGTGGATAGGAGTTTATATTGTCAAAGCGCATAGGGGCTGCAAAGTGGATAGGTTTTCGTGTTGTTTAGGCAGATTTTCGGTTTGCGGTTTCGGCGTTGCGGTCGAAACAGAAGTGTAGTCGGATCCCCAGGAAGAAGTCAGCTTTCGAATCTGGGGTTCATATGAAGGCAGCGAACTTAGTCACCGCCTGACATGTTTCGTGCAGACATTGTTAAGGAAATATTATTGTAGCTTTTAGGCTTTGGGTTTTGCTTGTACCCAAAACCCTTCTGGGTTTTTAGGGTGTAGGTTCTATGGTGTAGGTTTCTGGGTTGGGTGTTAAGGGTCTTCCTCAATTAAGTAGACACTGGATAAGAGGGCAAATCAAGCGGGCTTGATTTCTTATGCATACCTCTGTGGTAGATTCTCAGCCCCTCGCACCGTTCCCAAACTAACAAGAAATCCCACCTGGCTTGTAAAGTGTCTTGCAGTCTTTGTAGGGCCCTTGTCAAATTTCACATGAATTCCGGGAAATCAACTCTACATGTTCTATATCCTATCAAAGAACCCCAGTAAGATTCCAATATTGCCAAAGTTTCATTCATTCAAACCCCAAATAAGCCAGGAACCCCTAGTAAAGGCACCGTTTCGAGGTGTATCGCTTCTTTTTAAGGGTTGCCAGACTGGGCATCCTGGATGTCGGCGGACTCTACAGAGAAAAGCCCACATGATGATGGGGAATTGAAAAAGGCACCTTACTAAAGGTTGCGGGACCGATTGTGGGTGTCAGGTGGTCTGTAGTGACGGGGATTGTTGTTTCTCGTAGCAGGTGGGTCCATATAGATGTGGAGTGGACCCCAGGCCCTTGCCCCTCCCAATTTCTATTCTAGTTAAACAGGCCCTTTGTGTCATTATGATATAGTTTTCCATGAAACTCCATTCGGAATCAACAGGCCTTTACCTTAAATCGCATCGATCACTTGGAAATGCAGGCAGACTTTGTTCGTCAGTCGGTGAATAATGGGAATCACTGAGGTTATAAGAATGAAGCTAAAACCAAATCGGTATACTTACAAGTCCAAGCACCCTGGTGCCGACACTTCCTAAGTCTAAAAGCGTAAACCCCAAAACCCCTGCCCTGAACCCTAAACTCCCAACCCTGAACC
>CAJNIZ010042860.1:39311-56158 GCA_905231905.1 Symbiodinium pilosum
AACCTCTATATAACCCCTATATAGCCCTTAATAGAACCCCAATATAATCCCCTCAAAGGCGTAAACCTCCAAATCTACTTCCCCAAGACTCCAGACACCTAGACCCATAAACCGTCAACTCTAGATCCTACGCGTAATTCACCTGAAGCCCTTATGCACTTCACGCATCAGGGGGAGCACACAATGCTTTGGCAGATCTTCGGGCGTCCGGGTGGGAGGTGCTGCAAGGAGTTATACTGGGTTGCTGTTAAGGAACTTAATTTAAGTTACAATATTGGGGAAACCCGAATATTTACCTATATATACCCTAAACCCTAATATTTACTATATATACCCTAAACCCTAAGCCCTAATATTTACTATGTATACCCATTATGGTAACCTAACTTAAATTCCTTAACAGCAACCTAGTATAGTGGGGGGGGCGGGCGGAGTCCAGGAGTATTGGGGTTTAGGGTCTTGTAGAGGTTGGGACTTCAGAGATATGGTCCATCATATGTCGGGCTTATAACCCCAAACCGTAAACGCTAGATATGGTGGTGTGTATAGATATATAAAGAGAGAGAAGTATGCCCCCAATATGCAATGGATATATTTTGGGGTAAAAAATCCAGGAACTAAAAGAGATGGTGTTCTAAGGTATGGGTCCTTGCTTCAGCATGTGACGTGAAATCGAGTCTGCAGGGTTGTGCAGGCATGTTAGCGATTCAGAGCTTTGTCAGAAGTGGGTCCACTCTCGGAGACACAGTAGGGTTCTTGAGGAAGGGACCTGCGGGGTTACCATTTTGTTGCTGGTGCTTCTAGGGGAGTGGAGAGTGCATATAGACATGCATTGGGAGTATCACAGGAATCCACTCCCCAACTTTCCTGCAAGCACTCATACATGTCTTTAGGCATTCAAGTTTTTTTGTTTTCAGGGGTTCGGGGGGTTTACGGCTTTATAGGGAAGAATCTGGTTTATCATTGAGGCCTTGCGACATAAGCCCTATGATGAAAAGCTCTTTTCCAATAGCTCTAGATGGCGACGCTGAACCCGTGTGTGCCAAATCCCCCCACTTGGAGGCTCAGGGTGATTCTAAATTCGCTTCGTTCTGGTACTTATGAACCAGCTATAACCATACTATTAGAAGACATAGGGGGCTTATGATTGAGTTGGCTTATGATTGAGTTTCAAGTGCAAGTTCAAATGCTTCGTGGGTCCTCAACCGCCTATGTCCTGCAATGGATACCTGAAGTTTGAACGGCTCCTTCTTTAAACAGGAAGCTTGGCTGGTTCACATGAGTTACTGCTTTTGAGGGTAAGGAAGGGATCTCAGTTTCTGGAAATATTGTACCCCAATGACATCCTGGAATTTTACATACTTGTGACTACAGTTAGGGTTTAGGGTTTAGGGTGACGAGCCAATTTCCTTGAGGGAGTAGGGTTTCGGGTTTACTTGCTGATTGTTACTAGGCAATGAAGGAATGTGAAAGAAAACGAAACTGTCATAGCATTGGGGTTGCATGGCGGTTAGTTTAGGATGCTTTGTTCAGTCATTCCTCAATTCCCTGCCATCAAGCCCAAACGCGAAACCCTGTATTGCAACTACTAGCAAGTCTATTGTTGATGGGGTTCCATATGCCCCCCCGTTGGTATAATACGCCCTGAATACGTGTCAAGCTTTTTGTTTTAATTCTGTTATCCGCACCACGCTCGCCATCTGAGCAATCTTAGGCTCAGGGTTTGGGGACTCAAGGGTCTAGGATGTGTCTTTTGGGGTTTCGTGTGTTTGGGAAGTATCCCAGCAAATTCTGCTCACGAAAGGTTTACCTCTACCTAGGCTTCATCAGCTAAGCCGTACACATGCCGAAGAATGGGTTCTCTTTTGTGCGAGGGGCTGCCACTGGGCGGACCGTTGCCACGGTGCTGGACTAGAATCAGTCTTTTGGAGGTACGTAGACCCAACCCCACACCCGAAATCCCACAGCTGAAGCCGCTTGCGGCCAAATCTCATTTTGGATCAGAGCGCTCATGGCAAAGAATTGCCATTTTTAACATGGGAAGATCCGGGCACACAAGGTATTTTCTAGGTATCTTCTTATCCGGGATCTTTGTTGGCATTTTGGTTGGATCATTTCGGACAAGCCAGTTTCGGAAAGCAGCTGGATCATGCAGCCCTAAGACTGTTGCTACTCAAGAACTTGAGGTAAGGTACCACAATACGGATATGAGGTCAATAGTAGATCTTGATCATGACTAATGCTAATTTACGTAGTCTAAATTCTAACAGCAACTCAGAGGACGCACCATAACTTCTGACTTAGCTAAAACCCCCGGTTTGGGGTCTCGGGTTTAGGGTTTAGGGTTTAGGATTCAGGGTTCAGGGTTTAGGCCTAAACCTCAAGCCCTCCCACCCTTAAACTCACACCCTGGAAATCCCACGAAAGCGAGTCCATTCAGCACATTTTCCAGATTCAGATATATCTCAAAGCAGCACAAAACGGTATCGCACTTTCACAAGGCTGAGCTTGGGAAGGCTGCATGACGGCTAAGATATGCAACGATAAAAAAGAGTGCTTTTTTTGTGCGCAAACCCAACAGGGAATATGGAAGTGCAATATCTACCAACCAACATGCCAATATGGAACCAGAATACATCACGCTCTAGAGCCCGTTCCTGCGTAGCCTGCCCGTGCTTTGGCTGTCTTCATGGCAAGTAGGCCACATGAAAAGGCGGGACCGTTTGGATTTAGGGCTGAGGGTCTCGTTTCGGGTTTAAGGTAGGGTCTGGTTTAGGTTTTAGCGCTTAGGCTCTGGTTCAGGGTTTAGGGTCTATGTCTTAGGGTCGGGTTTAGGGTTTAGGGCTTAGCATTTAGGATTCCTGCCTTGGTCCTTGTTGAGAAGCACTTTTGCAAGAAAGGTTCCGAGCAAACTGCCTAGATTCACATATGGGGTTTCCACAAATTAGAGGTCCCTTTTCGGGGGGCCTGTCATACGTTTTTGGAAAGTTGGGGTCTATATTGAGGGAAAGTAGCCCTATGCCCTGAACTGAACCCTAAGCGATATCAACATTGCCTTCCTTCCCTTGGTCTCAAGGAATACAAGTATCTCCATGTCAAAACCCTACGCCCTATAAACCATTATAATCTCAGTTCTAATTTCATTTCATGTCATTTTGCATTTGATTCTCCATCATTAGGGGCAATATTTTTACAATTTGGCAACCTTCTATGTAGAAGTTGCATGTTTCTTTCTCTACTCCGACAGTGAGCTGGTTAGATTCGCCAGCCGGGCAACTGTACAGGAATCTGTTTTCAAGAAGCAACCAGGGGATGTCCGAGGCAGGGGCCTGTATGAGCAGTATCTTATTTGGGGATACTATGTTACCCAATATAGAGTAAGACTATATCCTCCTTTTGGGGTATAGTATTTTATGTAAGGAATATAATCTTACTGGGTTCAACCACCAAAAAAGACACTACTTACATGGGAATGTGGCTGTAGTGGGCAACCAGGTAAGGTGTAAGGCGGGCATCTGTGTCGCTACGGGTGTGGATGACCGAAGTTGCCATTTCGGGACATGGTTTTCACAATGGGCTGTGGGTTAAGGGTTTAGGGCTTAGGGTTTAGGGTTTAGGGCTTAGGGTTTAGGGTTTAGGGCTTAGGGTTTAGGGCTTAGGGTTTAGGGATTAGATTCTGAGAAATAGCTGAGACTGTGGTTCCTTGTTGTACCAGGTGATGTTGGCGTTTCTTCCACAGCATTTTCAGCTAGTTTTGTATGTGTCCCCACAGCTGAAATCAGGTCTGTTTGTCCAAGTTTCCATTTCTCTATAGCTTCAACCTTGTGCTGCGCCTCATGCTTCCTGTATAACTGCCATGACATCTTGCAGTCTAGGGTTTAGGGGAACAATAGGCAACCATTAGGCTAACTTGTGCTTGGCGAGCAGCAATGTGGAAGAGGGGCCGAGATGTAGACCTTTACATACTACAATGGGTTTAGGTCTAGGATTATTTCCCCAATAAACGGAGAATCGCATGGAAGAGGACATGTAAAAACAAATGGGAACTGCGGATCTATAGGCATTCATGGGGACTTTTACTATACTGCCATCCTTATTCTAGGGAGTCCCAAGATGTCTGGAACCTCCCGTCTGAGTCATTGGCTCATTCACAGAAATTACGGCTCCAATATTTGCTTGGACCAGTATCTGATCGATGCCCCACTTTTACAACGTTCTATGTCTCAGCTCTCCGTCTGTTGATTCTGCCTTCGCCTCCAGCGCATCTTCCTCCTCCATCTCTATAGTAGTCCCTGTATAACCCATTATAGCAGTTTCCATTTTCTTTTCCATTCCTTCTAAACCCTAAGCCCCAAACCCTGTAGTAGTTTCCATTTTCTGCCATCTTCACCTCTACCTCCGTCTGAATTACAGTCACGGAGAACAGCAGAGACGGAAAGGCATAATTTCTGTCTTCAAATGCTTTGCTTGTGATTACCACTGCTCTGACTGCGACTTTTTCATCCAAAGCCCTAAGCTCTGAAGCCTGAATTCAGTTCTAAATCCGGAAGTTCAAGATCTGAATTCTCGAGCTTTAAGCCCTAAACCCGAAACGCCCCAAACCCTAAGCTTAAGGCCCTTAACATGCTAAACCCTAAGCCCGAAGCCCTAAGCTCCCCAAATTCAGGCAGCCAACATCTTTCGCCGTGAGCGAGGAGGTTCGGCCTTTGGTGTCAGGGGCAGCTTGGGCCAATTAGAACTACTTGGAGGGTTTGGGGTCAAGAGGTTTGGAGTTCAGGGGTTCAGAGTTTAGGGTTTGGGGTCAAGTGGTAGAGGGTTTAGGGATCAGAGTTTAGGGTTTAGGGTCAAGGGGTTTGGAGTTTCGGGGTTCAGAGTTTAGGGTTTTGGGTCAAGTGGTTGAGGGTTTAGCGGTTCAGAGTTTAGGGTTTAGGGTCAATTGTTTCAGGGTATAGGGGTTCAGAGTTTAGGGTCTAGGGGGTCTAGGGTCAAGGTGTTTAGGGGATCAGAGTTTGGAATTAAGGGGTTTAGGGTTTAGGGTTTAGGGGCTCAGAGTTTAGGGTTTAGGGTCAAAGGGCTTAGGGGTTTAGAGTTCAGGGGTTCAGAGTTTAGGGGTTAGCGTTTAGTGTTTAGGAGACGTCAGAGTTTAGGGTTCAGGGTGTTAAGCTGTTTTGGCGTTGCGTCTACCTTCTGGGGGTTGGTTTTAGCGGGCTGCATATGGCGTATCCCTACCTGAGGGTTTAGGGTTTAGGAGTTTGCTTGTGTTCTTTTTTTTCCCCAGAAAACTGAAACAACAGCAAGAATTACGACAAACGCAACAAGAGCAATGGCGACGATTGCTGCTGCTACTGCTACGACTACAGGTACTGTTCATTTTATATTCGATCTCAACGTAGGTTTTTATCCTACTACGTACTACGTGCTTTGTAATCAATCTTGTACATCTTTCTAGGATTATCAACCATTGTCTGTAGTATCAGTGTTAGTTTTCTTCAGGAATTCATGGACTTGTGTGTGGGGTCTGGGAATGACATCTGACAAGTTGGAGAAAGCGGACTTCTGTAGCTTTCAAAGGACTGACGGGGATCATTTGAGCCCTTTTGCGGTAATGGACCATAGTGGACTAAGGCAGTGGATGCGAGTTTGAGTGAATGCAAGCCCTGCCTGTAAAAGGAAGGTGTAGATGAGATGAGTAGTAGATGTAGAGTGTGGGGTATAGGTGAAACGATATAGGTTATAGGCTTTAGGAGGCTTGAGGTACAAGGCTTAGTACTGCACTCATCCCATGCTTCGAACCATACCCCCACATCGGAAACCTCTTAAAACCTCGGACCACAGACCTTAAACGCCACACCCCAAACTGTTCCAGACAATAGCACAAGTCCAACTTGAGAAATGTATTTTCATCCGAAGTCTGAAGCCCTAATCCTTGAACCAATAATCTAGAACTGATTCCTGAATACTGCGTTTTTGCAAAGCCAGCTAAGGCAGATTCAAAGAAGTCTGCGCCAGTCTATAGCTGCCGCCAGTGTTGGCGGAGGCAATTAAGGGCTTCCGGCTGTGGGGCTGAGAGGCTGAATGCCTCAGGTCACGCTTAGGCTATGAGTTTGCCCTAAACCCTAAACCCTGTTTTGGATTTGAGAGCTTTGGGAGTTTCCGGGCAGCTTCAGGGTCGAAGGGTTTATCGTCTAGGGTTTGGGCTTTGGGTCTATAGTCCCTCTTAAGTAGATAGAAGATGGCTTTGGACATACTTTAATAAGACCCCCATCTACCCCATATTCTATCTATTTAAGGGGCCCTGTACCCTAAACCCTATATAACCCATTATAGTAGTTTCCATGTTATTTTCCACTATCCCATTATATCCCCAATATATACCCTATCATAATATAGTAGTTTCCATTTTGTTTTCCAATATCCCATTATATCGCTGCTATATACCCCATCATAATATAGTAGTTTCCATTTTATTTTCCACGATCCCGTTATATCCACAATATATAACCTATCATAATATAGTAGTTTCCATTTTTTATATACCCTCCTACCAGAAGCAAAGTCATCCGATGGTTTGACCTGGACCTTCGGTTGGCTGCATATGGTCAGAATGCAGGGAGCGGAAAAAAGTCGTTGATCGAGGGCGTAAAGGGTTTATGCAGGATGTACTGTACGTCTTTATGTCTACGTTGACGCTGGTAATTCAGGGCTATGTAGGGTTTGCTGTCCCGCAAACTAGGTAGAGCTTCCATGTGATGTAGTCCCTTTCTTAGAGGGCTCCTGAGCCTCTAGCTTTCTGGAGTGGAGCAACACAGGGCATCAGGCCTCTTCTGCCAGAGCATCTTGCAGGTGATATAACCTACCAACATATATTCTGTAGCTTGCACGCCTGCGTGGTCGATAGAGAAACATGCATATACATATATAGTATATGCACGAACGCGTACATATGGCATGTCTGTATGTTTAGATAAATATGTGTAAATATTTTGGGTCTAGTTGGTGGATCTCGCAAGCAACGACCCCAACTGCTTTGTAAACCTAATTGGCGCTTATCGGAAAATATCACCTGAAAGAGTACATGCTCTTTTCCACATGAGCAGTATTTTTATTTGGGGAGACTATGGTACACAATATAGAGTAAGATTATATCCTCCTTTTGGGTATAGTCACATGTGCAACTGCGGGCATACAGGGTTTGGAAAAAGGTAGATCAGCGATTGAAAAGGATTATGATGAGAAATGACAAGGTTTTAGAGGTCCTTCGATCCAATCCTGGAACTGGCACCAGACCATGCCAAATGTGTGTCGTCAGGTGGTTTCTACACGCCGCTTGGCAAAAATTCAGAGTCGTGTATGTTTGACCTGCCCTGAGGATGATTACACTTTTGCCAGGCTATATATAGACTACTGAGGTTTGGGAGCGTTCTTTGGCGCAGGATTTCCGTCTGTGAATGGAGGATATCGTAGCAGGTGTTGGAACAATCTCCGCCCAAGTGTGACTGACAGCTTAATTGGGAAGTGTGGGGGCGCATATAGGGACCATTATAGAGGATCATAATTGGATGATTTTAGGGATCCAGTCTCCCGTTGAAAATTCTCTAGGACCCCAGCTCCTATCTTGTTTTCCAATTTCTTTTCCATTGGTTACGGTAAGGCGAGCGCTGAACTCTTCGTTTGAAATGCTTCACGCTCTCGACTTGCTACAGACAGGGGGCGCCTGGAATGAGGATCATGATCTTTCCGCACATGTGTAAAACCCTCATTTCTAGAACCACGGAGTACAGCATCAAGATGCACAGCTCGCGACCCAAGGAGCACCATCCACGATTTGCGGAAAACGCTGAGCTCTCTGCACGCTCCGCACTTTTTCTAGTCCTTTGTGGTGCTTTGGCGGCATCATTATAGGGGTCACTTGGGGATATTATCCCCGAATAATGGCGAATCTAATAGAAAAGGAAATGAAACATGAAATGGAAACGCTAGTTCCCTTCAGTGTCTCAAAGTGGGGAGACGATGGTTGGCGTACGGTGATGGCGAGTTTGGAAGAGGCCTTGCGGGATCAGCTCCGGATAGAATGTGATTGTTTTGCTCCTACGGCCACTATTGTTGCTAGCATTTTTCCCTATGCTTCTCTTGAGATGTGAATGTGTACAATTGTTGTCTCTTTGACAAATCAGGCACATGGGTTAACCTTCAGGTAGAAGGGCAGACATCTGAGAACTGGAGATGTACTTGAGGCTGAGTAATGTGGCGGCCTGTCGTGCAGGATACCTGCTGAAGGAGTATATGCAAGACTTCTTAATTTTTTTCGATCGCAGCGCGCTTCCAGCGTATAGATGCTTTTTGACCTTCAGAAAGGCATCCTTGCTACTTGGAGGATCAGAGGGACCCTTGAAGCCATCTAAAACACTAGTTCTCGTCACTATTTACCTACTGACTAAGCTCTCCTGAACCTCCAAGTAGGCTTCCAACCATGAGCCTTCGTTGATTTCGTGTGCATTGCCAGTGCAAGGTCCAGCGAAATCGTCGCAATTGTACCTGGACCCTAAAGCTTAAACCTCAGACCCTGGATTAAAACCCTACCTCTTGCATGTCTTCAAGTGAGGGTGAATACGAAGATCCGGACTCATGAACAAGAGCTCCTCAGCCTGGAAGTCTCCGCGATCATATTGCGTGTTGCCACCCAGAAAAGCATCTGCTCAATTTCCACTTTCACCTCAAACTCTGAAGCCGCAAATCTCCAAAACGTTGCTCGATCCTTCCGCAAACTTGTTTAGGGTTTTATGTTTGAGGGTAGAAGCCCGATGAGCTACCTCAGTTGCTCAGGACTACCCTTCCTCATACCCGAGGGCGAAATCCGAAGTTTGGATGACTTCCTGCAGACAGGCCGACCACCCCGAGCCCCTGAACCCTAAACCCTATCACTAGTGCAAGTGTGTGGACAAAAACGTACGATGTGCAAGATTCTTTTATTGGTCTTATGGTCAGAGTCACATTCGCTGCCAGGCCTTTACTTTTCATACTCGACCTTGTCCTACCTGATAGTTTCCCAAACTATGGGGACCCCAAGATAAGCCCCAATATATTATGATCCTTATTATGGGGACCCCTAGAAAGGTACCCCTAATTTTAGGAAACCCCTACCTTTGGCCAGATTGCTCTGTCTTCTACCGCAATTTCTGTTGTTTCTCGTGCACACTGATTTGCAGGAAGTGCTGCTGGAGCTGTTTGCATTTAAACAAAGAATACTCGTACTTTGACTACAACAGTTCATCTTTTTTAGGGTTTAGGGTTTAGAGTGTAGGGTTTGACTACAACAGTTCATCTAGATCGTTTGCTCCTGCACATGATCGGCCTTTCTTGTGCCAGGCATGCGAGATTCCCAACACTTCCCTACAAACTCCTTTCTGAGGAGTTAAACAATCCCTCATACAATCCCATATATTCCTGGGACCTCCGGGGCTCCTTCGCTTGGAGAATCTTACCCTAAAAACCTCAAACCCAGAACTATTTCCCTATATTCCTTTCCAGAAACTTCCCTGTATACCTTACTCCAAATCACACGCCTATATCTCCCTAGATCCCTTTTTGAGAGGCTCTTGTAGGTGATTCGTGGGATGAATGCACCTCTAGACCCAAAGCTCTTCAACCCAAACCACCCGAAGCCCTAGACCATAAAACGTTGTATGTCCTCAGCCTTAAGCCGCTCTACCCCCCAAACCCCAAACCACTTAAACCCTAAACCCTAAACCCTAAATCCTAAACCCTAAACCCTAAATCCTGAACCCTAGACCCCACCCTTAACCCCAGATGCTAAAAGCAGTTTGGCAACTCGGAGCCCAGGGTCGCAGACATGGAAATTTGAGATGATTATAATGGGGTCTTTATTGGTTTTGTGTTTGGGCTTTGGGTCTAATTCCTAGGTAGCAATTGGGGATACCCAGACCCCTGGCAGGATCTGAAAATTAGATCCCTTATACAGACCCATTATACCCCCCATATAACCCTTATATAAATATAGTTCTAGGGGATCTAATTTTTAGATCCCTTTGGGGGTCTGAGGGCCCACAAAAAACCCAAGGAACTTCTTGGGATGTTTAGGGAGTTTAGGGTTTAGGGGTTTAGGGGTTTAGGGTTTAAGGGTTTAGGGGTTTAGGGTTTAGGATTAGGGGTTTAGGGTTTAGGTTTCAGAGTTCAGGGTTTAAGGTCTAGGAATTCTAGACGTGGCCGTACAAGGAGTTTTTAGAATTTAGGGCTCGCCTAAACCCGGCACCTGAGGGCACCCTAAGTGTCAGCACCCCGTTGTTAGTAGTGGGTGGGGCCTAACCTGCTTTTCGTAGGAGGTTTTATGCAAGTGGGGTGGGAAGGCAAGACCTAGATCTTAGATGGTTCAGGGTTTGGGGTTTACGGCCTTAAAGCTTAAACACTAAACCATTCAGGGCATGTGTAGGGTAGGTTCCAAGCGAAGCCGTTTCATACCCTCCTCGGGTCTAATTGAACCTCTCTCAATCCCCACAGCCATCTACAACACCTCCTTAGCATCGATCCCTGGATACCCTGGATTTCTATAGATACATGCCTTTATTTCCTTGTCCACTTGATTCTCCATAATCCCCAAGCCCTAAACCCTACATGCCCCTAAGATCCCTAAACACTAGAACCCTAAACCCTAAAACCCTAAACGCAACCCAGAAGACCTTACACACGTGAAGGCTTCTACGCGGTCGGTGTGGTTAGCTTCATGGCCTGGAGCTCAGCAAGTCACCCTTTCAGCCTCGCTGCCCTTACGCCCCAAATCCCAAATTATATAGGGCTTAGAGTTTAGGATACGAAGACATGGGCAAATCTGAAGTTACAACCTACGGTGGATATGAGTACCTCATACCTTGGGGGAGCATGGTATATTTAGGTCATGCAGGATGTTCCGTATCTACAGTAGCTCCCAAAAAGGAAGTCCTCTCTAACTCTTCAAAAATATGCAGAGTTTACTTCGTTACCCCAAGATGTATAATCCTCAACAGTAGAACAGGGACGCGCAAGCAGAGAATTTCCCCCAAAAGATGGAGTTGCCATGGAGTTGCCTGCAACTACCTCAAATGAGTGTTATCCTAGTATACATGCTCCCCAAAGAAAAGGTTGAGGGCTTTAAGGATGAGGTAAAAGAGCGCGCAGGCCCGGCTGTCCCACTCCCACACTCTACTTTTTGGGGAGTGACTATACGGACAATTATAGGTGTATGCGTTGGGATTAAATAGGGTGTATTATGAGGATCCACTCCCCCACTCTCCCTTAAGCATCAGTAAGTCTGAGCCTCAAAACCCTGAGCCCTAATCTTAAGAAGTAGGATGGTACCCGTTTAAGGCGTAGCCAAAAGGCGGCGGTTACCACCAGCAACCCTAAACCCTCAACCCAGTCACTGGACATCCTCAACTCTGAACAAAGCAAGGGATATTTTCCCCCTATGATGGAGAATCAAGTGGGGAAAGAACATGGAAAATTACATCCCTTAGGTCCCTTCAAGGGGTATATAGGGGTATAGCAGGTCGTGAGGTTCGCTTACGTTTTTTCTGGACCTCATGTTTATTTTGGCATCATGTACAGACACAGCAAGTAGTTGAAACGATGGGGATAGGATTGCTGAAGAAATTCCCCAACTTCCGCAACAGGCGTTCCATGCGCATTTAGCGAGAATCACAGCATGATGTGTGGACTTTTGCTTTGAGCCGCTAACCCCTGACCGCGAAGCCCAAGACCATGTCGACAGAGGAAACCTGAACCCACCTGAAAGGTTCTGCACCTCAAGAGAAACTTGGGTGCAACTATGGCAGCAACTGCCAGCGGTCTAAGAGGCGTTCTGCTGGCAGCAACGCAGCAGCAATGTGGGATTATAACAGGAGGGTCAGGAATAGGATAGTATCCGTTTGCATAACGTTTTTGTAGATTTTGGTTTTTGGTTTGTTGTGCGGCCGGTTAAGCGAAGGCTCCACAGTGTATCTACATGTTTGACACAGTTTAAGGGCTTCATGACTGTTTTTTCGAGAACGGCATAGCTATCAGAGTTTCAGGTCCCCTGAGCCCTTAAGCCTGTTCTTTTTCATGGCGCTAGAATTTACGAATCAGGCTTAACGACCAGACTCTACTGAGTAAATGTTGGGTTCATGGGTGTCTTCCAGGGTTTAGGGTAGTCTGCCAGTCTGCGGCTTTCTTGCTGCATAGGCTTGTGGTGCAGGGTTTCATACAAGGGTCTGTTACAACTCTGGTTCACTTTCTGATCCTGAGAGGCCACTTTTGGCAGAATACTTGGGGGACACTTTGTTTCCTGAGTTCCCCTACCATGCCCCTTAAACAACCCCCGCTAGGTTCCCCCT
Organism: Symbiodinium pilosum; assembly: GCA_905231905.1. Taxonomy (NCBI): domain Eukaryota; class Dinophyceae; order Suessiales; family Symbiodiniaceae; genus Symbiodinium; species Symbiodinium pilosum. Next base: position 51,677 of record CAJNIZ010042860.1, read on the forward strand.
TGATTTGCCTTAACTACACTCATAACCCATACTTAACTACAACAAGATTCGCGGTCTTTTTCGGATACATATTTCTCCGTATAGATTGTCTGTATACACACATACATATACTTGCACACACTCGTATCGTATTCGCACTACTATCCCATTGGTGTGATGAACGTGTCTCACTTCCTGCAGAGCAGACAAGGTGTGCAATGCGTGGTTTCTGTTTGGATTATTTCCGGATGGCTACACCGATGGTGTGCCTTGCCTCAGGGTGTTGTCTGGCCGGGCTGGCAAAAACTAAATTCTTACCAGGCAATGTCCCGCAGTCCAATATCATAATTGTGTTAGACAGCGTTAGCGTTTCGAAATATACCTACCTGGGTTTAAGGTGGGCTTGTTGCAGTCATTCTCTGAACCTCAACTAGATTCCAAACTATCATAGACCTCAAACCCAAGCCACAACCTCAAATCCTAAGCCCCTAAACACTCAACCTCCAGAACCCCAAGCTTATTGTAGGAGCCTGAAGTCGTAGTGGGTTGCTCAACGTCAATTTTGGGGATAGTGTGAGGTTACAAGGTCTGTGCAGGGCTTGCGGCTATGCCCGATCTCGGCTTCGAATACGATATGCTACGAATTCCTATTCTGAATGTATAGGCCTCTACGTAGTGTCCCCTCATATACTCCTCATAATCTCAGTTTCCACCAGTTCATGCCCTTATCACAGTCGATTTTTCCACCAGCCCAGAACCCTGCCACGTAATGATTCTCGTAATGCAGGTCCTCAGACTTCTGCATGAATAGAAGGTCATGGAGATGCGACCGTAAGTTCCCTGTTTCTCGATCCGTTTAATGCTTATGTCTAACGTAGTGAGTAACCCTTAAACCCGTATATTTCTACAGAAGAGTTGGGACCCTTACGCTTCAAAAGCCTCTGATTTTTTATGACAACCCAACCCTGAGGTCCTAAACCCTACACCGTAAACCTTAAGCCCTATGCACTCAACCCTAAACCCTAACCTTTAAACCTAAACCTACAATCCTCAACCCTCATCCCAACCACTACCTAAAACCCCAAGCTCTCAACCCTAAGGCCTTCAACCTCCACCCGAAGCCCCAACTTCGAGACCTCAACCCTAAGCACTACCTGGATGATCGTTTGACTTAGTAGGTCTACCTACTATCCCTGATAAACCCCATTCTAAGCCCCAGAACTCCTGTTACCAAGTAGACTTACTAAGTCAAGAGATCTTCCAAATATACTCCAAATCCTCAGGTGTCGTTCTGGGTTTGGTGGTTTGGGCTACTGGAGGGGCTCGCCTTTATCTCGCTCTTGGTGACTTGGCAGCACAAACCCTAAACACTTAACGGATCACTGAAGAAGCAGTAGAATTGCCTGCTAGGTTCCCCCTGGCTGACCTGCAAAAAAGACTAGGCTGCATGCTGGGTTTAGCGATTTAGTGTCCAGGGTTTAAGGTTTACTGTCAATGGAGGTGTTCGGGGGAGAGGAAGTGGAGTGCTTGAGTTCAAAGGGAGGATAATCCAGAAACTCCGCAGAGTTGGTATGTGCTTGGAAGTACGCATGCTTTTACCTTAGGCAGAGTGTGTGGGGGTGTCTTCATGTGAATGCTTTAGTTTATATAGCCCTCTGGGTCGCGGCTCTGAGTTTTGGGATAGTAGGGTTTGGCGTTCGTTGCAGGCCCTTGCTCTTTCTGAGCGGGGTAAACAGAAGGGATATTTCGACTCTCTGCAAGGGACCCTGAATTTCCAGTGTTGCGATGTTGCTCATGCTAGCATTTCCATGGTGGGAGGGACATCCAGTTCAATTTGCTTTCACATAGTCTTTTTCTGCAGACAGTCAGACACGGACTTGCAGACACAAGCCAGTGTCTGCGCTGTGCAGGCCAATCTGCTGCATGTCCTGCGTATCCCGAACATCGTTCATTCAGATTTCCTGTGGTAGATTTTGGCAACAGTTCAAAGTGCAGAAAACATCCCTGATCGACAAAACTGTTCGCTGGAGGCCTTCCTCAAATTTGCCACTTGGATTTGGACTTACTATGATCTGGGGGACGGTCAAAACATGTTCTCTTCTCGGGTACCTTGAATATTAGGGGCCGTCTTGTGACAGGGACCCAAAAAAGGACCATACCTTTGACAACCTAATCGCCTCCCCTAATATTGAACCACCCACTCTACATACTGCCAATTTGCTATATTGTGCATATATATATATATAGGGTGGGATTTAATATGGGATGGGGGAGGATTGCCATCTAAGAATCGAGGTTGTGTTGCAGGAGGTATGGGAGGGAGGCTTCAGGCCAGCCTTAAATGAGCAGTATTTTATTTGGGGGTACTAGGTTACTCAAATGAACCTAGAAGAAGCTATTCACAAGGCATCCATCTGGAGATGCTTACCTGTAACCCCAGTTACCTACAGTTTTATGGGTTATACCTACTAATTAGGGGGTAATTCCTACTAAGCTGGAGGTAATCTTTGGGGTTCAGGGGTTCAGGGTTTAGGGTTTTAGGGATCACCTAAACCCTAAACCCTAAACCCCTTTGTTGTGGTCAGCCCTGGAATGGTTGTACGTGGGCCCAGGAGTGTATCCAAAATTCCGACAGGGGTGGCAGCTATCATACGATGCAGGTCTCAGAAGGGAAGGGAATAAAGATATCCCCCCACACCCTAAGAATCATATGAATGTTCCCCTAGCTTATGATGTAATATATATATATATATTGCCTACATTCACTATTTCGGAGTGGGGGGTTTTATGACTGCGCTGGTGGCGCAGCACCTTTCTTTATGCTGTCAGTGTGGATCCGAATTCCTGGAGTTGAGACAAGGGGTCGAGACGGCAAACGCTGAACCGTGATAGCGGAGAGACTTCGTGTATTACCAGGCTTCTGAAGGCAAGAGCAGTTTTTTTTTTGGGGGGGCTTCCATCCGTTTCCACGCATCCTAGGGGGGAGGCTGCTGGGTCCCTCTTGTAGTCCTTCCCTTTTTGTAAGATGATCGGTGCATTGATTTCCAGTAGCGTGGGGACTTCTTGATGTCAGAAGAGGCAGGACAGGGAGGAGATATGGCTCTATTCTGGTTCCTCACAACCACCCAACCCCGTACTACTCCTCGCCTAGTTCCCCCTCAACTTCGGGTAAGTCTATTCATGGATAACTAGTCGTAACTTGGGGAAGAGGCATGAGCGGGAGGAGATAGGATTCCTACTGCACAGGCAGTTCGCTTGCCAGCTAGTGTAGGGTTCAGGGTGAGTCTCCCTAGTGTCAAACTACCCTGCATATCCAGTGTGAGATATTTCCAACGGTGGCCCAACAAAATTGAGAGACATAGTTCAGCCTTTCGGGTTTTGGGAGCTTGGGGAAGCAACCCTGCATATATCCCCAAACTCCCCATTTTGTTTTCCATCGTTCTCCACCAACATCCCCTTGTTAAAGGACACAGCAACTTCCGTCTTCTTTTCCGTTACTCCTTATCCAATAAGCAAAGAAAGGACACGAGTGCGGCCCTGTACCCTAAACCCTGAAACCCAAACCCCATTGAGTTGTGAAAGGACACGGGTGCGGTGATATTCAGCATCAAGCTCTTCTCCGGGTACTGGCACCTTGCCTTGGAATTTAATAGTTTCCCAAATGGGGACCCAATATAGACCTCAACGTGTAAAAGTCCTTGTTCTGGCGACCCCCAGATTGTAAAACGCGTTATTACGAGCGTTTACGGTGAGGAGTGTAGGGTGTGGGATTTCAGGTTTTGTTCCTTTTGCGGACAATCACACGTAAAATCACAGGGACGGTTAAATTGCAACTGGGTCTGTATATGGGTTGCAAGCAGCCGTGTGGGTGTGTCTCAAGCATATGTCTTTCACAGGAGCGTCGCAGCACGGACTTAAGTTGAGTATTCTCCTAAGCCCTAGACCTTAGGTGGACCCCCCTCCCAGCAATAGTTACTATAAGGGATAATAGGGATTATAGTAGGGTCCTCTTATATTCCTAGTATACCACTATTACAGGGTGGGGGGTCTTCCTAACCTAGACCTTACACTAATGAACTCTGAGCCCTACGCCTCTGAACGCTGAACCTCTGAACCCTTCAGCCTACATTCCTGCATCTCCAAACCTTGTAACTTGTAACACCTAAACCCTAAACCCTAAACCCTAAACCGCCAAGGATGCAGTTTCTCAGAGGTGACCAGAAGGGCTTTGCTCAGCCCTTTACCCCTGGATTCAGCTTCTGAGTTGCAGAGCTTTCAGGGGTTTGCCCTTTTTGGAATTTAGGGTTTTGGGTTTTGGGTTTGGGTTTTTAGGGTTTTAGGGTTTTAGGGTTGTAGGGTTTAGGGTTTTAGGGTTTAGGGTTTTGGGTTTTTAGGGTTTTAGGGTTTTAGGGTTTTGGGGTTTGAGGGTTTTAGGGGTTTAGGGTTTTAGGGTTTAGGATATCTACAGCGGTTGTTCACTCATGCTGCCAGGGTTCCACGCTT
>CAJNIZ010042860.1:93600-105818 GCA_905231905.1 Symbiodinium pilosum
GTTTAGGGTTTGGGGCTCAGGGATTGTGGTAATTAATTTGCAGTTAATTGTACGTAGTTGATTGCAGTTATTTGTAAGTACATGTAGCGAATTGTAGTTGATTATGCTCAGCTATGGCCATTCACCCACCCATCATTAAGTACTCCCTGCAACAACCAGGTTTTGTTGGGAGACGCATTTCATATTAGCAGGTGGGGGTGTTTAGTACTTCAGTATTGGGGGAGGTGGGTGTTTTCTTACAACATTTGTGCAGCATGTGTGTTTCCCTTGGCTCAGTCTTAGTATTAGGTGTTTCGGGAGTAGTGTGTAGGGATTTAGGTATAGAGGTTTTTAGTCTAAGAGCAGAGGGTTTCAGGGAATGAAGATTAGAGTTTAATAGCTTGGGGTTTAGGGGTTGGGGTTTGAGGGTTTTAGGGCTTGTATTTCACTTACCCTAAACCCTAAACCCGAAGACCCTACACCCCAGGGACTGAAAGGGGCAGATGAGGAAACCTGGGGACAAGTGCGTAGGAGTTGTCGCTCGGCATTGTTTCCAGGACACATGCGGAGGCTGTTTTGTGAGAGAAATAGCGCGTCAAGCCTGGTATCAAATGCCCTGAACCTTAAACCATCGATTCAAAAAAAAGGTGTAAAGTTTGGGGGATGGCCAGCCTAGAATTCCAAATGCAGACCTCCCAAACCATGTCGGGCCCGGGCAGGAAGCGAGGACCGTTGGGGTCCGCATTTTCTTGCTGCCTTCCCTGAATGGCCCCTACCTACAAGGGTTGAGGGCAGTGGGCAATCATCCTCTGAACCCAAAGACCTCCGACCTGACCCCTAAACCCTACGCCCCAAACCTCAAAAAGGTACCATAAAGGCTAAACCCTGAACCCAAGACCTGTATAATATGGCCCCTCGTATTTAGGGTACCCAAAAGGCACCCTATAAACTCTAAATCCCAAACCCTACATCTTAAACCCTAAGACCTGTAATCCCTTTAACGGTTCCCTATGGCAACACACTTCTATATGGTACTTTCCCAACAAAGGGCGACCCCAATATAGACCCCCAAATATTGTAATGCTTATTATGGGGACCACCCAAAAGGTACACCTAATTTGGGGAAACCTTACTCCCTAAACCCTAATCCCTAAACCCTAAATAGTAGTTTCCATTTTATTTTCCCTTATCCCAATATAACCCCAACCCTAACCCTAAACTCTAAACCCTATATAGCCCCATTAATAGTAGCTTCCATTTTCTTTTCCATACCTAAAAAGGTACCCCGAATTTGGGGGAACCCCCACATGAAGCCCCAAGGTGGCGTACCGAGAGCAGTTCCACAACTTCTTGCAGCTGCCAGGAGTAAGTGCAGAGCTCAGACGCGGCTCGGAGGTTTGGGGTTTGGTGTTTAGCGTTTAGGGTTTGGGTTTAGGGTTTGGGGTGTAGGGTTTGGGGTTCAGGTTTGGGGTTCAGGTTTGGGGTTAAGAGTTTAGTGTTTGGGGTTTCGGGTCTTCAGCTTAAGGTTTCGGGTTTACAGCTCCAGCTTAGGGATTAGGGTGCAGGTTTCAGGGTTGGGTTTCGGGCTAAGGCATTAGGGCAGTTTTGGGCGTCTAAGCCTCCCCGCAGGTAATGTGGAGGCTGCCCTTGACAAAAAAGTCTTACCTGGGGCCCCATAGTAGATCGAGCAGGGTAGGTTTTGGTTTTGGGATCAGCATTTGGGGATTGGGTCAAACCCCGGTGCTCAAACCCCCCACAAGCTGAAACCAAGGAGAGCATGAGTCCAATTTTAAGTGAAATCACAACATGTTTTTGGTCTCTAAATGCTAAACCCTACGCCCTAATCCCTTAACTGCTCACGGCTTGTTTTCAAGCTTTTTTGCTCCAGGGTCCGTGCGCCGAAGTTGGTAGGACACATGAGTAAAAGCCAGACTGACCACCCCTTGAAACTGCAAACCCTAACCGCTAAAACTCATCTCGAGATTCGTCATTTGGAAGCCTGAACAATTACCAAGTAATACACCTAAGTCCCCACCCATCCTCATATAATTCAACTTTAAACGCTAAGCTGTGAAGCCCAATGCCCCCTTCCATGTTAAACCCTGAACCCAAAACCCTAAAGCCCTTTCGTATAACTCCCAACCATCAACCCCGGGAGTTCAGTCCCCTTGGGCTGACACTGTAGTCTCTGTTGCGAAATGAGCGGCGCTATCCAATCGGGGACACGGTGAAGGTAATTCCCATCTCTAATGAAGGTGCAACCAAAAGGCGCAGCATAAGCATCACGACAGAAGGTCACAAAATCCCTACACTGTAAACCCCTCACCCATTCACCGCACTTGGAGCAATGCGCGCCAAGCCCTAAGAAGTGTAAAGACGAAACCTTCTGAGTGCAAAGCATTGACACGCCAAAGCCATGCAACTCAAGACCTTTGCCGGCTCTCCTACACGCTGCAACTGTTACTGTTGATGTTTCCTCTGCTTGGGGGTCAGGGGCCTTGGGCAAGCTCACCCATAGCAACTATAACCCATAGAATTTTCCCAGAAAGCTCAGTACTAATCTACTTATGATGGTTCCCCTTAACACCTGAGATCTTTTGTCCCAAGTACACTTGCAGAAGGGGTGTACAGCGGTGTGCATAGTTTTCAGGGTTTCCCAAAGATGTATGCTTTCTACAATACCAAAACCCAATAGGGAATACATATTGGAGGAATAAACCAACGAGGAACCAGACAAAGTCTCTTATAGGCAATATTTGATATTTGGCGGTAGGAGTGTTTAAGATAACCTAAGCCCTAAAACCTAGGTGAGGGGACATTTTTCATGCTAATTGCTCTAATCATCGGTAGGCCCAATGTACTCCAATCCTATATGAGCTGTACCCTAAACTCCTTAAAGGGGCTCACATAGGGGGACACTTATAGGGGTTATTAAGGGGGCATGCTCGCAGATTATCGCTCATATGAGTCCTGAGCCCTATGCACTCCCCAAACTTACCATGGCTCATGGGGTGGGTGAGTGGGGAACTGAATACTGGAATCAGAAAGCAAAATTCCCAGGGTTTAGGGTTTAGGGTTTAGGGTCTATCAGGCATCTTTGTCGTAATCCCCTTGAACGCCACCCAAGCCCTATTCCGTGCTGTCCACATCCCTTCCCTCTAGAAGCCTTGCATTCACACTACAAACTTCTGTTAAGCTATTGTACACTCAGGCGCGACTGGGCCCCCGTCCCAGTTCCCTACTGGGCGCGGGGCAGAGGAAAAAAGCGATCGGCTTCCTTTGTTCCACGAGTTCTGTCCGGTTTGGAACCATTCGCGGGTCAGGGAATGGCAGAACTCATTACAACTAGTCGTACGACGGAAGCCACAGTGATGGGGGGCTGCGGGAAGGGGCTGCATAGGACTCGGACAGGTGCTTTCTTGGCCTTAGTTTTTTGATTTCTGTGGGATTCGCGTCGAAGGTGTCTTGGGACCTTAGAAGTATCAGAGCGGTAGAAGAATAGCAATGTCAAAAGCTGACAGCAGCAACAATGGCATTGGCTTATAAAGTTTCCTGTAGTAGCCGTCCTGGAGCGGACTTCGCTCAGCGGTGCTCGGCTCGAAGTTTCCGCAATCAACAGGGGTATTGGCTGCTGCAGTGGCTTGGCATCCATGCTTTGGCTGGGACGGTGTCTCTAACACATGCAGTCTTCAGAATAAGCACAGGAGAGAGCGAGCAGTACCGAGAACTTCTGAAAAAGGTTTTTCATGTTTCTGAGCCCTAGACTCTGAACCCTGAACCATAAACCCTGATCCCTAAACCCTGCTCGGGGGGGAGGCTGGGGCTTCCCAAAGTACTGGAATTCCCTGATTCCCCGGCGCTTGGAAAGGGAATGGGGGAAGGCTTGAGTGCTACTACGGGGGGATCCTGCCCCTCAGTCCTTACGAAGTACCAGGTTATCTAGGGTTGCTGTTAAGGAACTTAATTTAAGTTACTATATTGGGGAATCGCTATTATTTACTACATATACTCATCAGGGTAAGTTAATCTAAGTTCCTCAACAGCAACCCAGTTTAGGGTTGAAGGGTTCTGGGTGTTGGGGAGTAGGCTTGTGCAAATGTCCTTCGTCCACAACCTCCTCCCCCAAACGAACATGGAACCCTCCATAGCCTCCCTATATCCTAAACCCTAAGGTTACTGTAAAGACTACAGTCCTTGTCAAAGAGGGCTTGATGGGTTTCCAAGTTAGTTGGGGGCATTTACACCAAACCCTATACATCCCGATACACCCCTAACCCTAAACCCGAAACCCTATTACCATATACCCTGAGCCCTCAACCCTTAGCCATGATCCCCTATGTACCTTCCGTAGACATCCGTAACCAACGCCTCAACCCTACACCCTGAACCGTTGTAGTGTTTTGTTTTGGGCTCTCAGCTGCTGTGCTACTCATAGAGGCTTCCGCCACAACATGCAGCAGTGGGCAGCCTGCCTTGAGGTTTAGAGTTTGCGTTTTAGGTTTAGGGTCTCGGGGTTTGGGAAAGGGTTGACGTTTCAAAGCCAGTTTAACAAGAGGAGTCACTAGAGTCACTAGAACAATGGAGAGTATGGAAAAGAACAAGAGCCACGAGATGGAAACTGGGTTTATGTGGTTTCCAAGGGTTTTACCCCAGCGCCCAAAAAAGGACCCTGTGACTCTAGTATGGACGTTATGTCATCAGACTCTGCAAGATTTTTTCTGCAGGGCTTGTTAGGTTCCGCTACCTGTGACTCAGACACAAATCGCATATGGTTTGCCTCCGACCCAATCCTAAGTGTGGTCCTGGTTCGGGGTTACTGTAAGGTATCTCTGACCATTCAAACATTCCACTTAAGCATCAGTGTGTCACTGTAAGTCAATGCGTCTCAGCTCATGGACTCGTAGCATCACGCCCTCTGGGAGCGGGCGTCATGATGGAGCACTCGGACAGCGCGGCAAAGGTGCGCATGCGTGGGGTTGAAGGTTTAGATGAAGGGGTTGCCAGCCCCATCAAGCAAGCTTGATAACAAAAAGGACACTGTTTTTTCTAGGGCCCTTCGTAGGGTTCCAGGTTACTTTGGGCGAGGTTAGGGCAGATCTTCTAACATCTAGGGTAGAGGGTTTAAGGTCCAAGCCTGCCCAAGAAGAAATGAGAGTTCCTCAAAGTATGGGTCCTTTCTTGGGGGCTGTAAGAAGGTCTACATAATGTTGGGCACATACATGCCTCAATTCTGAGAAATATCAAACCGCCAAGCACTAGACCTTCGGCCGCCGCACCCCGAAATTTTGCATACCTTGGATAATACTTTAGGGTTTAGGGTTTAGGGTAAAAAGCGCTTAGTTGCTCTATCGTAGACAATTACTGGATAGGAGGCGGTCGCCAACCTAAAGCCCGCCACCCGAAACAACGTTGAACCTCAAACACCAGGGCTCCGATAAAAAGGCGCTGGGGGTCTTGGGTCTGCGTATCACTGGGCAGAAATGAGCTTGCCCCAAGTGATGGCGCATGATCTCGTCCCATGGGCTTTAGGGTTTAGGGCTTTGGGTTTAGTAATGAGCCTCCCACCACCCCCTAATAGCAACCTACACCAATATTTAGGGGGAATATGTCATCATTACTGGGGGTGGGGCGGCATTCTGAAGGGGAGGTGATCATTAATTATGGCCTCCCCTGAAGCCCTAGCCCTAAACACTATGATTCCCCCCCGAATCCTAAACCCTAAGCTCGAAGGCATCCGAAAGGCCAAGCCAAAAAGCAGGGAATTCTTAGGGTTTAGGGTTCAGGTTTTGGACTCATGAATTTAGAGTCTTTTGGGTGACCCCACAGCCACCAATATGAGGACTTCCAGAGTGTCATCATTTGCGGAAGTTCGCAGCAACAGATCTTCTTATTGCACCGACGAATGACTAGAGCTTCTTTCTGGAGGGTAAGGCTTTACTATGGTAATTATTACTTGAACTCCAAATGCTGAACCCCAAACCTTCAACTCTTTATCTTCAACGCTAAACCCTGAACCTCCAACCCTAAGCCCCAAACCCAAACCTTAAAGCCTAAATCCTAGACCCTGAGCACACAACTTGCTGCAGCCAGCTTTGCCCACCGGTGCTCTGCCGAGTAGTTCCGTACTTGCAAAATCCTCCTATCCTCGCTTCCTCCAGATGGCATCTTAGCAGAATTCATCGATTTCAAGGGGTTGTAGGGGAATATTGGGGTAATCCCCTCCCCCTGGCCCTAATATTAACCCCCCCCTAATAGTATATTAAATCATATTGGCAATATATTTGATATTAGGGGAGGTGGGAGTTTAATATTCGGAGGAGAGGGTTTTTGTGGTATAGAGGCTTTAAGCCTGAAGTTTAAACCTTAAACCCTACGTAAACCCTAAATTCAGGGCAGGGCATCTTGGAGTAGGCAGGGATGAGGTTTGTGGGGCATGCAAAATTGGTCGGGGGCCCTTTTTGGAGGGACTTCTTCGAGTGCTTGAAGGGGAGGTCTATTTTTGTGGAGGACCGGTTTTCACATATAAGCCAAAGTTTGCTGGGGTTCTTGCCAGTACTAGTGCGTGGGTGGGCTACGTAAGGTGTTTCTATGCAAGGATGCAGAACGAACGGTAGCAGTCAGAGGCTCGCCGAAGTAGGCTTTTTCATCCTCAATTTTCCCTTTGGGCAATTGTCAGATGTTTGCAGTAGTTGCATTAGTAGTATCTGATTTCTTTTCCATTATCCCTATATAGCCCCAACATACTACAGTAGTTTCCATCTTCCTCTCTCCTCTCACTGCAACCATCCTCGAGGATGTTACACCTATTCTAAGGTTGAAAGTATGCGCCTGCGATATTGGTAAGGGCCCTATGCCGTGTTAGGCGGGTTCCATGGGCCCTTGGGGGTGCATAGAGGTTGTTTAGGGTTCAGGGTTTAGGGAATATCATGTATACAAGGAGCCCATGCTGACGGGGCTCTACTAGGGGCTCTTGGTTTCAACCTGAGACACAATGTCTATCATGGTTGCCTAGCACTATGGGGATCCATGTGCAGATGGATGCGAACATCTGGGAAGGTGATCTTCCTGATCAGTAGAGTCTTCACCCCAAGAAAACTTGCAGCTTGGCGGCTTTGTGTCCAAAACCCCACTTGGAGGCTCGGGGGACGTAGTAAGTGAACTTATAACACCCTTAAGCCATACCATGACCCTAACCTATTTAAGAAGCCCCCGTCACCCCCCAGTAGCCTCTGAACCCAAGCCCAAACCCTAAGCTCTCAAGCCTGAACCCCAAACTCTAAACCCTAAACCCCAAACTCCAACCCCCATGTCTGCTAAGGCGTTCCAGCTTGCCCTCATTTTGTCCCTCCTTGGCCTCATTGGGGCCTTCCGTTCTGAGGACTACGCATTTCAGGGTTCTGGGTCCAGGGTTTACGACCCAAGGGCCTAGGGTTTGTGACTTTCGGGTTCAGGGTAGTTTTAGGCTTATGACCTTAGGACTTAGGGCTTATCCCTCGGGAGTTGTGACTTTAGGGGTAAGGGGTCAGTAAGGCCCTCAAATCCACTGAGCGTGGTAACGGTGGGCAATCTCCACACTTATACTTGGTTTATACGTACCCTGGGCCGCCAAGTCGGAGTATGGGGGTAAGGGTTTGGAGTTTGGTTGGGGGCTTCACTGTTTTACAGTTTGGAGTATTTGCAGCTGGAAAGGCGATGATCCTGGTAGACTTGTAAAGTCACGATGTATTGACGGTAGGAGCAGTAGCAGTACTAAACCAGGCAAGGGACAGAGCGGCAGCAAGGAAACCTTCTCATAGTAGTGATGGTCAATAGCAGCAGTAAGAATGTACTGTACCAGCAGCAAATAGATCAAGAAAAGCCATTGCGTTAGAGTGATGTTTGTAAGAGAATGTCGGCAAAGTTGGATTGTTTGCCGCCAAAGATCTATCATAGAATGTGGGAGGGCCCTTAACACTGCAACTGTTTTCATTCACGGCCATCGCAGTGCCTTTCCCAGTAGGCCCTCAACCCTAAACCCTATATCTTAAACCCTAAACCCTAAATAGTAGTTTTCATTTTCATTTCCACTATCTCAATATAACCCTAAACCCTAAATCAATAGGCGTTCCCGTAAAGCTCTTAAGTTCATCCTTGAGCTGGTTCGGTTTTCGAAGTCCCTTAACTTAACGACCCCCATCCCTTATCCATGACGCGCACCGGCACCAATAGCAAGACTTGCCTCAAACCCAGAAAGCTGCGTTGTGAGGACCGCACCCAGGCTGCCCTTGCTGTCAATAACACGCAGAACCACACGGGCCAGGCCCCGCATGGCAGTCAGAACGGACTTATACGGTGGGCTGTCAAAATTTTAGTTCTTTGTCCCCGGTATAATATGGCCGGAATTTCTTTACGGGTAGGATACCCAAAAAGAGAGCACCATTGTTACAAGCTTGCATAAAAGTGTATGAATCTTCACATTCTTGAAGGTCCCAAGGGTGGGGGGTCCAACACCCCTGACTTGCGAAATATGCCTTGAATCATGCTAGATTTTAGCATCCTTTATAGTAGAATGTAGAAGCCCGCATAATTGCCAATGTTATGGGCCCCAGGCTCCTTATACGTATAGTTATGGTATAGGGTACCTCAAATGGCCCTCAAACTGGTATGGGTAGCTATTAAGGCCCCTATATGATTCTTGACTTGAAGGGTACCAGCCCTCCTTTTTGAGAAACCATCGCATGGTATCTTCAACTCGGTGTTTGCGTGGGAAACTTACAGAAGGAACCCTTGCACAGTTTAGAAGAAAGAAAATGGATATAGATCTCAACTTCAAGGGAATTCATCAGTAAGCCCATGCCAAACATCTTCAGTAGCAAGGGACGCACCAACCGCCGGCGAGCCAGCTGTGAGCCCTAAACACCAAAACTTGGACCCCAAACTCCAAACCCTAAGCTGTAAATCCCACACCCGCGAAGCTAAACCCGAACCCCCTAGTCCTACACCCCAGACGTCAAACTCAAAACCCTAAATTCCATCTGACACCCTAAATCCAAACCTCCCGAAGCCAGGCTAAGTTTATCCCCGGGATGAGCATTGACACTGGCGCCGCTCAGGGGTACCGGGGCTCAGAAGAAGGATTTCGTGGTTCCCCGTAAGGGCATAGCAGGGATTATAAATAAAGGGAATAGATAGGGTATAAAGGGATTCATAGAATTGAGGATTTCCAGAAATCAGTTTTTTTTTCTTCTGGCAGTCCTTACACATCTATAATGAAATATATGTATATATATATATACATAGCTAGACATGCGCACGCACGCTTCTTGCTTTGACATGTGTGCATCTGTATATGGGTATATAAGGGGCTCCTTAGAATAAGGGTTGCAAGCTTGGCGGCGTGCAAGGAAAGCCCCATTCTTTGAAACTCTAAACCCATTTATTTAGGGTTTAGCAAGACAATAGAGGGAGCTAGAAATTTGGAAGCCCCAGGACAAGAGAGGGGCCGGGGGGTTTAGGGTTTAGGGTTTAGATCCATCCCTAAACCCTAAACCCTAAACCCTAAACCGTATTCTAAGCACTCCACAGCCTACTTGCAAAATTCACGCAGAGGCACAATGTGTAAGGTTTCTTTAACGGAGTATCTCTTATTCGGGGACTTTGCATGAGCGTCTGACAAATTTGTCGTTCCTTTTGCTTACTCCACAGTTGACATGTGTTCTTGTTTTGGGCAGAGAGCATGTAAAACCATAGGGGGCCACACATACACAACATGCTAATGCAATGACAGGGCTGAAAAGTTAGGGGACCATCCTGCGCGTTGCATCCAACAGCTTTGATTAATCCAATCTTTTCCGGCGCTCATGTAATCCCAGCGAAGAGTCTCCTGACAGCCCGTACAAGCCGAACAAGCCGAACTAAACGGTGCTCCATAGCGATCATTATGATATCATAGCACTACCATGTACCCCAAGATTACCTCTCAAATTCATAAGGCCTAACAAGCCTTAAGCCCCTATGATACCTCATAAGGCCTCACTTTGTGTGGGCCCTAAACCCTAAACCCTGTTCCAGGGGGTGGGCCAGGCTAGCCCCATGATTAGATAAACATCGCATGGCGCAACCAAGAGCTTTATTCTAGCTATTTACGCCTTGACATCACCCTGTTTGGAGGTAGTCTCAGAATCCCTAACCCTAAACCCTAAACCCTAAACCCTAAACCCTAAACCAAAACTCCTGGAAGACTTGGCTGGAAGGGGTAAAGGAGAAGTGTACCTTCAAAAGGGGTCATCTGGGGTTTAGGGTTTAGGGTTTAGTGGGGTTTATAGGGGGGGGCTTTGCCAGCTATGACAAAGGAGAACGTATTTTGCAATGTTTCAAAGTTTGCTTCCTCGCTGTCGCAAGGTTACTACAGTCAATTCTAGTGAAGCAGGGTCCTTTCGTCCTTCCTAAACCTGAAGTGTTTTGTTGTTGAAGAAGCTATCATACCAGAAACTGTATACAGGTTGTAAACGACGTTTCTGAGAATCAGGGATTTCCCAAGGAAATGCAGACTATATACAGGAGTTCCTAGCAAATTCAGTTTCAGTTCAAGTTCATTTGATTTGCGGGACAATGTCTTGTTCCTATGATAGAAATCCCATTCGCCCCCCCCCCCACCCCCCCAAGAAGTTTTTTAATACAAGTCCCCCTTCCCCTAAAGTTTTAAACCCGAAGCCCTACACCGCGTCCCCAATTCGGCATAGAGGGCCACTTAAACGGAATGTGGGAACAGAGCCCAGCTCGAAGTTCTGTGTCTGGGTCTCTTTGACAGGCCTCTGAAGAGGGTTTAGGGTATGTAGGGTTCAGGGTTTAGGGTTAAACTCCTTAAAGGGGATTATATAGTCCACTATCTATAGAGACGTATTATAGGTGTATGAGAGGGGGGATACTAGGAGTTTAGACTGTAGCTCATGTGGCTTGGGACACGTCTCCCTTCTTATTCGTCTAAATGCTACTTAGATGGACTAGGGATTGCGAACCTGTTCGCATCTATCGTCATGCGGCGTTCAAACCAGGGTTCTAGGGGTATGCCACACCCTAGGCTATAAACCCGAATTTGCCCAAGCTCTAAACCTGTGACTTTCCAGTTAATTCCCAGTATTGAAGTAAGGCCAAAAGTTTGGGGATCATAAGCGTTTTATCATGGTTTATCATAATTTTGGGGGTGGGAGTTCCAAGGCAGCACGTAGCCTAGCAATCCCTTCAACCACATTTGTGATGCAGGAAGTCGGAGGGTCCCTCTAAGCTACCATGCTTCAAACCTCGAATAAAAAAGGTTAACACGTGGTCCCTAAACGACACCACTTTGAGAACCACCCTTCCTAGATCTTGAAACCTGCTGGGTTGCTGTTACGGAAATTCATTTGAGTTTTCATATTATGTGTATGAATGGGATGTCCTTAGTATAGTCTTAAAAAAGTGCCTTAACAGCAACGGAGGCATGGTG
Organism: Symbiodinium pilosum; assembly: GCA_905231905.1. Classification (NCBI taxonomy): domain Eukaryota; class Dinophyceae; order Suessiales; family Symbiodiniaceae; genus Symbiodinium; species Symbiodinium pilosum. The sequence continues at coordinate 105,044 of CAJNIZ010042860.1, forward strand.
AAGTCAGGAGGAAGAACCTGCGAGATTAACTTCCAGATAATTCTGTGATCTCTTGAAATACGGCACGGGGCTCCCAGAGAAGGTCAAAGTCATAATATGCTATCATCAGTGGCTCTATCCTCCGCTTAATTCTTCACCCTAAATCCTCCACCCTAAAACCTAAAATCCAAAGCCCTAAACCGCGAAATTAACCCCATCGGGGTGCCCTTGATATCAGGCAGCTGATGCATTTCATCAACAGCGGCGAATGCCCTCGTGGACTCCCTGATGGCAAGCTCAACATTGCTGGAATCCCCATGGACTTGGAAGGCGCTGGGCTTAGAGGTGGACGTTCGGAACCTTTTCTTACCAGGAAGCCCGAAAAGCCTTGAAGCTCTATAGTCCCCCTTAAGTAGATAGAACATGGGGTATATGGGGATCTTAGTATAATATACCCAAGGCCATATTCTATCTACTTAAGGGGGGCTCTAAATCCTAAAGGGCATTGTCTTCTTGCCTTTCAGAGGCGTTCCAGGGGCCCTTATAAGCGTACAAATACGAACCCCCTAGAAGCTCTTGAAGGTGTCCCGATGGTGGGGCCCGACGGCTTTTTCAATTTTAATGATCCCTAACACGTGAAAACCTATCTAGGGGCCCAGGTTGGGACTACGGCGCTGGGTGCGGCGCCGACATTTGCCACTGCCCTCACTCGCCCTTCTATGTGCCTGGGTCCTGCACTTGCTTAGCACGTGGGGTATAGGGTTCAGCAGGATTTACTTGGATGGGCGGGTGGGTT